>JAKNSD010000098.1:0-25436 GCA_023525715.1 Cichorium intybus
GCTTCGGGGGTTACAACTTCATACCAAACTAAATCATAGAAAGCAAGTTAGGATTTCAAACCAGTACATGAGCCAGAATTCACTCCATCTAAAATCTAAAGATCCAATCCCTTGCGTCATCATCCCATTGATGACAGTGTGCTTTAAAGCACCATATTACGTCTTTCATCAACTTCTAGCCACTTGTTGTATTCCTTTCATCAAGTCTTTAGACTTATGTTGGCACTATTCCGTCACTATGGACATCCATATGGCTAATCGCCTAGGGTCTTCCCATCTACCCCTTAAACAAAAATGAAAGGCATTTTGTTTAAGGTTTAATTCTCTACATGAATTTTACATATTATTAATCTATTTCCTCTTCTGTTCTTACTTTCCATCTTCTCATGATAACTTTCATTCTTAACTATGTCCTTTCGTTCTTGACTAATTCCACTCGTGATGACATGAGTCTATAATGTCATTTGAATCAATCAACCTTCCAATCAGAGTATCACCTTTGTGATAATCATCTCATGATGAGGACATAATTATAATCCATGAAATATTTTTCTACTTCTCATAATTCATGTGCTAAATATAGCACGACAATTCATGAAAATCTTACTTATCTAAAGACAATGTCAATATTGTTCTTTAAGTTGTGAATTAACAACTTACATCTCAAACTATTGTCATTAACTGTTGGGTAGACATGTCATATCTTCATTATCTAGACTTCTTAACGCATCAACTTCATATTGAACTCTAGCTACCGGAGTCGAAAAGTCCCTAGGAAACAACCATGAAGTGTCGAGAAATCCACAACACGTACACAGTTATAGCTCAGTATAGCCAATGTGTCACTATCTCCCGATGTTGCATCGCGTCCACCTATGCGTCGTGCTCGCTCTTCTTTAGCGTCTTGTTTGTGAAGAATTATTTTGAACATCGACTTATGCTCAATCCTAGCGTCGTGGCTTCCACATAGTCGCGTCGTGACACTTACGAGCTCATTTTAATGCCACTTCCTTTGCACATTAGATTGGGCAGTCAATTTTTTTTCAGCCTTATACGCTACGATGGCAACCAACTTACCATCCCGTAGTGATTCCGGCATGATTGCGTCGCGTAAAATAAGGCATAATACCCCTGCCTTGCGTAAATCTTCTATCTTTTCAACCACAACACCTTAAGCTTCCAAACCTTGACATTAAGCTTAAAACATATGCGATGTCATATTCAATAATTCGAAACATGAAATCTTACGTACCCTTACATAGCTTAATTTCGTATAGACATCGAAGCTATAGAATAGTATAATACTCGAGATTTCGTACCTTTGCTACTCTTCCATATTCATTCCTTTCTCCTTTGGGCATCCCACTTGTCGTCTTACCTGTTAAGTCATCATACTTATGACTTAAACGTTTGCCCAACCTTTAGATGCTTTCACTTGTTGTACTCATTCGAGTTTGGAAGTCAAAACTTCCTACTTCTTGATTACGTTGTTATTTCCTTTCTTTAGCTTATATTACCATCTCGGTTTCTTTGCCTTGATTAGGCATTTTACTTTCATTTTCTAACCAACATACAAAATCATAACTTTTAACGAATATACTTGAATTTCCATGGTTGTCCTTGAAGGACACACCATGCTAATGCCTTTGGTCTTTCCTTCATTACTTGTTTCATAATCCCCATTTGGGTGACATATACCCCTCATACTTCCTTAGGTTCTCATTCATACTTCATTTTTAATAATTTTTAATCGTACCTGATCTTATTACATAGGTATAACAATCATATGTCATTTAAACTTTTTATATCCTCTTTACTACTTCTTACATGTATCCTCTTACCAGATTCCCATGATTCTTTCATGATTCCACCAATCTCAAATACATATCATGTGATTATGATAATACGGGCCCATATTATCATAACCACCTATAAATATTTGATTCTAGCGTCACAACTAGGTCTCCTGGCTCAATGCTTCAGGTTAGCTTAATATATTATAAAATATATACTATTAACATGTATCAGGAATTTTATTGCTCATAAGCAAATACTTACATAACTATAAACAATTATGGGAAATAAACACATAATTCCCTAACACTCCAGTCGTATCTTAGACTCAACAGTCTAACCGTCCTATAAGTCTGCAACCTATCTTAAGTTCCTAGGTTCATCAACCTATCATACGATGCATCTTATCATGGAATTTACTTCCTTGCTTATGGTCTTATCTTAAGTTCACATTCTCATTTAAGCCTCACAGTTTAAGCCTAGGTTCGAGTCTCGACACCTAATTCGCTTAAACTATGGCTCTAATACCAACCTCTAACTCCCCGTTTTTCACACACCTTAAATGGTGTGATATTTTATAAAACTTAATGTAGAGAAAAATCTCATATTTTAAAAACCTTATTTTGTTTATGACGTTAAGTCATATTTTAAATCATTATGTGACAAAATGTCAACTTTAAAAAAAAAAAAAAAAAAAAACTTTTCTCATGACATAAAATCACATCTTAAAATTTCGGTCCCAACAAAAACATTTAAGTTTTAAGAATATTTAAATCGCTTCGGGGGTTACAACTTCATACCAAACTAAACCATAGAAAGCAAGTTAGGATTTCAAACCAGTACATGAGCCAGAATTCGCTCCATCTAAAATCTCAATCTCCTCGGGTTATCTACTTGCTTCTATCTCTCGTGTATAGAACCTGAGATACATGACATAAAATAAAATACATAAGATGAAAACGTCTCGTGAGCTACATGGGTTTTAGACTCAAAACATTATTGAAAATGTTTTATAATCAATATCATAAACTTGTCACATTTCTTTTCAAAATCATTTGCGAAATAAGCCATATGAATTACTTTAACTTTCCAAAAACTTCTTTACAATCCAAGTCATAATAATAACATTTACTTCCAATATTCTTTTCGAAAAATCGACTCATATAAAATATTCTTTATTTCCAAAACGTCTTTAAAATTCGGTTCATACAAGCAATACTCTCAAGGTAGAAGATAGTTTATCTCTCTTTTACAAGTTATCATAGTTCATGCAAAAATGCAAGTATGCAATGCATGATTCGCACACAAATGCAAAGATGGCGGGTTTTCTTACCCGCGTCTTAGGTCTAAAAGACCATGTCACAATCGTGACAATAGCTGGCGGTTATATACCGCGTCTTGATGTCTATAAAGACCAAAGCTGGCCAAAATAGGAGAACAAATCATCCTATAATGGCGTCGTAGGAGACTTCTACTGCGCAACGGGAGGTACCATCCCAGTAGAGTCTTGTTGTCCCGTTACGGGGACGTGTCCGGATCTCGCTGACTCAAACGAAATGACACTCTATGCATGCATAAAACGCTACTTATCTTTTGCACAAGAAATCACAATATGTCATGAGATGCATGTGCGATAACATAAACATTAACAATTTAAATCTTTCATAAACTTATATAAGAATCAAATCATATAACACGTATAGCCATTTTTCTTTTGAAACAGATCCATAACATGAACACATAGTAGTTACTACCAAAATATTCTTTCATAAGCATAGTAGGCTTGAAGCCAAAACGATCTTTCAATAACAGAGTAAGCTAAATTCCAGAACATACTTTCGTAATCATTGTAGGCTTGATGCCAAAACATTCTTTCAAAATCATCGTATAAAACCTTCATTATCATAACATACGTAAAACGATTTGCATATCATTTAATATTCAAAAGTCACGTAACAGCTTTGTGAACAATTTGCCATGTACCCCATAGTGGAAAAAAGTCACATGTACTCACCTTAGTAGCTAGGTATATCTAGCTACACTAATCCACGCATCTCTTGTACTAGTCCACATAATTCTAGTCTTTCGTTGCTTCCAAGCGTCCATCAATCTCTATTAATCTAATAGAATATTAGAACTTATTAGACAACTAAACATATAGTAACTGTCTAATCATTCTTGAACTATTTCTAGTCATCATCCAGTTTCATTCCAATGTCCAAGTGTGATTCTTAAAGTACAATACCAATTTTAGACATTTTTACCATTTTGTTCCAAAAATGGTATTTTTAGATTCTACAATGTTATTTTAGCCACATTACAATGTTTACACCTTTATAAGTCCACTTCAGTAAATAGATGTTGAAACATCTTTCTTTTTTCTCATTTATGCCAATTTGGCAAAATTCAACTAATAAAGTTTCTAAAAATAGAAACTGTCAAAACCTTGATACTTCCCTTCCAAATATCACTTATATATTGTCAACCTTTCATAAGTTTCATCAAAATTTCGACTTTTATGTTCATGCATCTAATATAGACTAAAATAAGAACTTTTAGTTTTAGCCGCGACTCTTTTAGTCCATTTTAGACTTAACCAAAACATCTCATTTCTTGACCCAAACTTGGTTATTTTCATCTTATATACATATTCTCATCATAATGTATTATAATGTTCAAGTTTGGTATCACTTTCCAACTTTTCGTTTTTCATGTTTTTAACGGCAACTTAATCGCCATTTTTACCAAAGTTAGTATTTTGACCAAATATAAGTAATCAATTGTATGGATGTTATTGAGTTCTTTTCAACCATTTCCAAGTTAATTTCCATCGTTTCATAGATATTTTATATACCGAATTCAACGTAAGCGTTAAAGTTTTGTTAACTTGAAGAATCAAATATGTTAAAATTCCAAACAACAAATTGTTCTTAAAACTTTCCAAGAACCCTAAGTATGCATTTAACCATTCCAAGTCAAACCCATCATGAACAATTTTCTTGTGTTCTAGACTTCTTGAAGCTATTATCAAACATGCACACAAACATCCAAGTCAAACAACCAAAACCTTACAACCGTAGGTATTCCTTCAATCCATAAAGTGTTAGCAACCAAAACCCAACCTCAATTTCAACATTCACGTAAAGATTTTCGGATTTAACAACTAAGGTTGCAAAATTTCGACTTTACCTTTGTGTTCTTTGACCCAAAATCCCGAAATCAGAAGGGGTTCTTGACCATAGCAGTGGCATACAAACCTGTGAGAGGTCCTCATTAGGAATCAATTGTCAATTTCGACATGCAACTAAAATCCCCAAGCAAATTTCAAACTTTAGGCTTAGGATTAGCGAATTACCTTCAAACTTGGTCCAAATCAGAAAAATCAGAAAGTTTAGGACTATTGCATGTTGAAATCGAACCATCTGAAACATTTCTGGTCACCAATGCCGGCAGCCGGCCACTCACCGGACCCCAGACGTCATCGTCTGCTTCCTGCCGTCGTATTGCAACCGCCGTCGGCGGATCTGCTGACATCGGGCTCCTCATCTGCTGACATCGGGCTCCTCCTCTCACTCCACGTCTCTGCCCTCTCGGATCTCACATCACGCACAAACACACAAACACAAGGGCAACTCGATGGGTCCTTCCTGTTCACCCCCATTTCTCCGTCGTCGAGCACCGTAATCGCCGGTAGTAGCACCGGCGGCGCTGCTTCTTCGACTTCGACCTGCTGCTGTTGCAACTCTCGTGTCTCACTCTGCATCAGAAGCTCAGTCCCATCGCCTCTGTCTGTCGTTTTCTCTTGAATCGCACAAAGACACACTCGGTGTTTGGGTGCGTGTTTCTTGTTTCACTCATTTTCCCTTTCCGCTTTCTGATTTGTGCGACCAAGGTAAAAGGGAAGAAGCCCACCGGAATAAAGAAAACGGTTGCTGGTTTTAATTAGGTCAGATTGCACAAATTCCCAAACTGCCCTTAGATTTATGCCTTAGAAACTATTTCAGCATTTTGCTTATTATTTTTGCTGATCTTTACTTAGCCATAACTTGCTCATAAGATATCCGACTTTTATAAGTCTTATACCTTTAGGAATGTGAGAATGAGCTTAACATGTCCTCCTTACTGACTTAAGTCCAAATATTTCTATAATTTTCGTTATAGGCCATTGAACATGACCAATTGGTCGTTTTTGTCACTTTTTAGCCATTTTAAATCCTTTATAACTTGTTCGTTATAGCTCCAAATGGCCTGAATCTTTTTCCTATAATTTTTTTATCTCAAAAATTACCAAAGTATCCTCGAGGATTTTTCTCAATTCCTTTTAGATTTTGAGATATTAAATTTCAAAGTTTGCACGATAAACTTTGCCCTTATGTCCTTGAGATTAAGTGCTAATTGAATAATCATCATATCATGAGTTAAATAAACGTCTTAACAAATAAATTCTCAATAATTTTACATTCTTGGACCATTTTTCCCTTGCTCAACATGTTAAACTTATTATAGTATCAACTTTTTTAATGGATATTTGCATATATTCTTATATTATATATGACAAAAATTTTGATTGTCACAATTAGAAAGTAAACTAAGCTCTCTTGAGGATTTTGCATGAAAGTTTGGATGTTTCAAGCCTCTTGAACCTAGGTTTAAGGATTTAGACATGTATTGGACATGCATGACCATATTGCATTTTTATGACTCCATAGTCGTTTTGGATGAGTTCTAGAAAGATTGCATTTTTATGACCATAAAAGATTTAGACATGTATTGGACATGCATGACCATAAGGATTTGGGTTGGCCCTAAGCAAGTGCGGGGACCACATAGGCCTGTGTCGTCCGAGGGCCCCGAAATTTTATATGTATACAGTATACATATAATATATTTATTAAGCCTGTGAAATAGATGCACAAGAAATTGTTGGATCAATTGGCAAAGGTGTTGGAATTGGAATCTGAGGTCGCCATTCGAAACTTGGAGGCGTCAAGGTTTTTTTAATATTTATGTGTGTTTTTTAGCAATTCGTAGCAACAGGGGATCCGTTTTCCATCAGCCCAAGCCATAAACCCAAACCTATTACTAGCCCTAGTCCAAATGAATGATTATTTATATAAGATTTCAATGTAAAGTTACCCTACAACAACGTCAAGTCAGCAGCAAAAGTTTTCGAACTTTGATCGGTTGCATTCCAAGTTTTCAAACTTTGATCAATTGCAAATTTTCAACAGGTATAAGTTAAATTTAAACTATTTGTTATTGTTTTAAATTTTAGTTTTTATTCAATTACTATTAAATTTGTATTATGATTTATCAATTTTCAGAAATTATGCCTCCTAAATATCTATCTGGTAGTCAAAAAGGTAAAAAGAGAAAAAAAGATGAAGATTAACAAAGGTTCAAAGTGAGTCTCTAGATAAGTTTTTTTAAATACCCATAATTTTCTTCTCAAAATCAAAACAATGATGATATTCTTGATAATGTGGGTGTTGATGTTGATGAAGATCAAGTTAATGATGTTAATGCTGGTAATTAGTTATTTTGTTTTGATTATTTTTATAGTATGAAATGAATTTTGGTTATGAGTAAAAAGTTAAAGTTTTAGTGGTCCATTTTTAGTCTTCGCACAGGGCCCTTAAAATCAACGGACCAGCCCTGCCACTCACCCTCTCATCTGTCTACGCACACGCGCGCACCATCTATTATTCATTACCATCTTTTGTATCTCTTCACTTTTCTCCCCTATACAACAACATTAACGATTTAGAACATAATAACCATCCACTACTATAAGAGAAACCTGCATATATTGTTGTCAAATGGTGAATTTACTGGATCACTTTATTGTAATTAGAGTTTCCAATTGTAAGCTTACCATCAAAACATTTGCGATAAAATATTAAGCATTGCAAGACTTCTGTGTTATACATGTATTTTCACAATAATAAGGTGTGCATTTTCATCAACCCTAGAGTAAATTACGAGGAAAATACAACTAAAGAGATATATGCACTTAAGAGTGTCCGAATGCATGTTTTCAAAATGATTTTCAAAGAGATCATTGTGAATTTAGGAACCATTATACGATATTTGGTTGATTAAACCTAATAATGTATAGTTAATTTCACATTTATTGACTATTATGATCTAAATTATCAGAAAATCATAATCATAATTTGTTTATTCAAATTCTTAAAAACAAGTCCCAGAGACCTAAACATTACTTTAACTTACATCTAAACAGTAAACACCCTCTAGAACTAACAACATCAGGTACTGCAATATTACCTATAAAACTTCACAAAAAATAACCTCCATAGATAAACAAACGACTCCATGATAAATATTGATAGTCATCCGTAGAAAAAACTCTAAATAAATCATGAAGTTGGGTTTTAAGAAAACAACTATGCAAGATATGATCTAACCTAAAAAGACTATAATTAGGGCTCGAACCTACATCGTACACCCACTGAAAATACCATCACATGTTTCCGATTCAAGATATAAAAGTTGTAACAATCATAATTATAATAAATAATCTTTACTTCTTGAGGCTGCCACGAACACCAGGGGGCGAGGCTTCGATGTATTCTCTTTTACTATTTTGGTTAAATTACCAAATTGCAATGTACTTTACTTTATTTACTTACTATAGCATACTACTTTGTTTCTGGTTCGGTTTTCCAACACTTTTTTTGTATAGTTAACGTTTATGTTACTGTAAGTTTCTTTTCGCCTGCCCTATATATAAAAAGTTCCCCCCGCAACACACGACTACACCCCTTAATTCAAATATATATTACAGTTTATAGTAACGAATTATACTATATATTATAACAAAATAACTGTTTCTAAATGTATACGCTGTACTAACTAGACAGCACATGCACCCCACCACATCAGATGGATAGAAAACCTAGTTTATCATAAAAGGTAAAAGGGGTAACATTTGGAAATTGTCGGTGTAGTAGCTTCACTTGAAGCAATGAGATGCAGCATCCTTATAATGTCTGTTTTTAAGCGTTGAATCAGTAGCGATGTTATGGATAAATTGATATCAATTGAGCTGGTGTTGTTTTTCAAATGGGAGCTGATTTTGGTGACACTTTATGGCTTATATTTTATGGACATTTTGGTCATAAGGCTAAGGGGTGTGCCGGACGCGGACCCCCCGCGTGATGCCCCATCACCGGAAAGGACGCGGCAAACTCCGCCCCCCTGCGTTCTACATGACCGGCGTCGTTGGGGCGTCATCCCTTTCACGCGTGAACACTTCCACCAATTCAAAAAGCTAGCCGTTGGAATTAAAAAACACAAAATTTTTTTAAACACTATATATATACATCTCATTTTTACACACACAAATCACTTTTACATCTTATTTTTACACACACAAACAAACATATTTTTACATCCAAAAAATGGAGAATGATCCCAACCCCCCCCCCCCCCCCCGGTCAAACCCAAACCCGTCTCGTGATGAATATAATTTAAATTATTCGTCGAATTGCACTTTCACGAGCTTGCTTACGGGTTCGTCTCAACCGCAATACCCGTTTCCATATCCACCACAACCGAACCAATATCAATACCCGCCACAACCTTACCCATACCCACATTTCCAACAACCGTTCTATCGCAATCGCCACCGAACCAAACCGTTTCTTGCACACCCCATAGCCTAAGGATCAGTGTCGAACTAAACCCCACATCTTACGTAACCAAACCCATAGACACACTTTGCAACAACTAAGCATAGTAAATCTGAAAATACAACTGTATTTTTTATTTATTTATATATAAAAGGCAAACACATCTAAGTATCTATATATCTTATAATAGAGACATATTTCAAAGCACCACATTCATTTGAAACTCACATGTCTTTTCATATTTCCATTGATTTTCTAAATTTCTTTTAATACTTCAACTACAATAATTTGAAACTTACAAAACTTTTCATTTTTTCTCTTAATTATACACTTAACTCATTTATAATTATATTTTCAATATTAATTCTATGATTTTAAACATAATATATATTTAATTTATTACTTTAGTTTGTTTGTAAATATTATCATTTTAATTTTATCAGTATATAGTTATCAATCTAATATACTTATTTTTTCATTTTAAACGAAAACAAAATATAAAATAAATTTGGAAAATTTTGTTGAAATACTACTTTAAAAATAATTAAAAAAATATAACATAATGTTTAATAAAAAATCTAAACTTAAATATGAAATTAACAAAAACATTGACCAACCTGTTTTTTCTAATAATGAAAATTCTTAAAATATGTTGTTTTCTATTGATTAAAATAATAATTATTATATTTATGTATTAATTGGTTAATTTGAAACCTAAATGACTATTCATATTTCTTAAATTAATAGTCTTTACTAATAACTTTTTATATTCCTCTCATTTATACATGTTGCTATATAAGTAGAATCTTCTCATAAAAAACATTCATGTCTTTCAAATGTTTGTGTTAAAATATGAAGACTAGAAGAAATTGGAAAAATACACCAACCGTATGTTGATTTTTCTATATTCTTAAAATTGTTTTTATATTCTTTGTATTATTTAGGAGTGTTTGATGTATTTTTAATACAAACATTAGAATAGTTATTTTCACTTTTATGTCATTTAAAGTTGTCGTATTTAAATTTTCTATACTGTTTGTTATTCGTAAGATTGTGTTATATAAAATCATGAAACTGTTTCTACACATTTTTTTATGATTATGGAGGGTTTGATGTGGTTTATGAATATAAATATTATAAAAGATATTTCAATGCTTCTATGTTATTATTTTTTTCATACTTTTTGTTATTCGTTTGTTTACACGAATTTTGTGTATGATATACGAGTGTTTGGTGTGTTTTTCAAATGAATATGTTATAATAGATATTTCGATGATATTTTGCTATTAAAAGGCGTAATATTTATTTTTATACTATTTGTTATTCGTTAGATTGCGATATTCCTTCGAAAATCAATAAATGAAACAAATGGAATGTTTTAATCGTATTCCTTATTAGAAAACAAAAAGAACAATAAAATTTTTGGACGTTTTAACTAAACACCACATGATGTTATTTATGATGAAATTAGTTTTGAATAAAGAAAAATGGAAATCATGTTTTATTTAGGATGGAAACGATGTTTGACATAGTTTAAAACGCTCCATAAAATTATCAATTAAATGAGATACATGACCAATAATTAAAACTACAATGATTAATAAAACTAATTAGTTAAATAGCGTTTTACCTTTGCTACTCACGTAGGTTTTTATGTAGAAATATTAAATAATAATTTGTTAGAGTTAAGAATTTTTTTACTCATTTAAGGTAGTTCATTAATCTTTAATGTTTATGTATATTAACAATTTTTACTTATTTTAATTTACGAGCTGTTAAATTAGAAATATTAAACCATGTTATCTCTGTAATCTTTAATGTTATAGTATATTCTTTCATAACAACTCTTATTATTTCACAAATCAAATTATCGTTTTTTCATCTATTAACACATAATGTTAAAGAATAGTAATAATAACTATTATAAGTAACAATTGTGTAACATAAGTTATAAAGTATGTTGAGATGTAATAATTAATAACTTTCAGATAAAATTTGAGGAACTTTGACATTAAATGAAATATTTCAATATAATTAACCAACAATAATTCTTTGTAACTAAAAACTTTTTACTTATGTTAGTTTATTACCAATAATTCTAAAAAATCTCACAATAAAGATTCCAACTATACTATGAATTCCTTTTTTATTTTGACAATCATCTGATGAAATTTTCATATTGTTTATTTATTATAATATAAATTAACAAAATTCTGTATTTATTTCTGATGTAATCTATTGATGATACATCAACCTTTTGATTTCTTATATAAAATTGTTATTTCATAGTTGATGATAATGACTTAAATATTTTTTAACAAATACATTTGTTATTATTTTAACTACATAATTTTGTTCCTGTGCAACGCGCAAGTATTCGCCTAATTTCCTTTATAGAAAGCAATATTACTTCAACAACATATTGACTTTGATAGCTCAAAGTCCTATTCGTCAAGTCCAATTCGCTTCCTCACCTCTTGAACAAAGCCAAGGACCTTTTGCGAGTCTGGAAGAGTGCTAGACACGCTCTCCTTGTTCTGAATGCATCTTTTAGCCCAAGCAATCAATTTTGGGCAATCTTGTTCTATGTCAAATTTCCCATAGATTTCATAGGAATGAAACCATGGATAAAATGTGATGAAAGACACATCAACGTAGCCGAATCGGTCACCTCCTAAGTAAGGTTTCTCTCCAAGCTCTCTTTCAATCAGCTTAAGAGAATCTTTGAACTCTTTCATGGCTGCCTCATGTTCTTCCCCTTCCGATGTGAGCAGCAAGTTCCTCCCGTTTTCGTATATCTGCATTTCCATACAAAAAGTTAGGCAAAAGATTCAATAATCGAAGACCATTTTCCTTGACGATTGAGGGACTTCAAATCGGTCATATTTTGATTAATTACCCATTGTATTTTCTAAAGAGCCCTCACGTGTGACTCGGAAGCAATGAATAAAATATTATAAGAATCAGTACAAATCGGTTCCTAAAAGTTTTGTGCAATACGAGGAATAGTTTACGAAGAAATATGTAGATGTAGATCTGGCTTGAAATGAGTCAAAAGACACTTTCAACAACCAAAATCACAATATTTGAAATTATTTGGAGGGTGAATCAACAAGAATCTAAACGTGAACCATAGACCCCGGAAAATATAATAGAAATTATAAATCAAAAGGAAATCAAGAAAAGTCAAGAGTTACCTTTTTGTCGATAAAGTCAGCCCAAAACCTCGCACGAGCTTTCTCGTAAGGATCAGAAGGAAACAACGGAGCTTTATCTTTCCAGACTTCATTGATATATTGAACAATGATGCTAGACTCGCAAACCGGTTTGCCGTTGTGGATGAGGACCGGAATTTTTTTGTGAATCGGGTTCATCTCCAAGAGAAGCTGGCTCTTGTTCCCTAAATTCTCTTCTCTGTACTCGTATGAAACACCCTTCTCAGCAAGTGCGATCCGGACCCTCATCCCAAACATGCTAGCCCAGAAATCCAGTATAATCGCTTGTTCTTCTTTCGCCATTGTTGGGTTCTTGGTGTTGGTGATGTTCACAAATCACTATGTCATTTGTGTGGGTGGAACCATGCAAGTGTGTAGATATATAGTGGAGGGCAGTACTTTCTAGATCTGTTTTGATTGTATTATGATTTTATATTTTGTTTAGTTTTGGTTAGGATGTTGCTATTCGCGACCAAAAATATGTCTGGTCATCCACATATTTAAAAAAAATAAATTGAATTAAATTTTACAATTTTGAAAACAGTAACTTAGCCACTCAACATACCCCACCTCTTGTTATTTCTGCTTTCAGCTTTCTTTCCTCATGACACCTCTCATAGTTAAATACTTAAAGGGTAATTCTAAATGCATGAAACAATTTCCAAATTGCACGAAGAATAGACATTTGATATGATAGTTTATTTTGATTGATAGGATCAACACCTAATTGTTTTACATGTTTTATTATTATTATTATTATTATTATTATTATTATATATATATATATATATATATATATATATATATATATATATATCATTACTATATATGAAAACCCGTTTTCTCTCCTTCGTGCATTCTTGTTGTCATACGGCTTTTTGGACGCCACGTATTTAGACGACACCATGGTGTTTCAATTTGATCACGTCTCTTCAAATTGCCCTTTATATAAACAAAAGACGTTTTTTCTCCTTCTCGCGTTCACCTCTATATAGGTTTCGTAAGACGCCACGTACTAATCTGTTGAACATCGCAATCTTACTTCAATCGAGTACATACCGCTTCAACTTCGAAATCCGCTGATCTTATGGGTCATACCGCTTAAGTTGTAACTCGCTTATCGCTTTACCTTCTGGATCTTCCGTCTTCAAATGCCCCCCGCTTGTTCGAATATATGACTAACCTTCACTATTCATCCTTTAATCCTCGACATTCTCTGCAACAACATCCCCATCAAATTTCATCTGGTAATCTTTATGTTCCTGTATGTTCTAGATTCTCTGGTTCGTGCTTTCTCTTCTTTTCTTGCAATTGACTTTAGAAGTCTTTTTCTTACGCAGGTATAAGATTAATGGCGAATGATTTGAAGTTTCAATCAAAAAGGTAATTCCAACCTCCCAAAATTAGATGAAAGGTGAGTTTCCTTCTCAATTTTGACTTGTTTTTCTCTTACGCCTTCAGATTTCTCATATAAGTGTTCTAAATTTGATCTGTAATAAGATTTGTAGAATTGTCCTTTATCGGTTTGGTGCTTTTTCTCCGGTTCTTTCAACAAGACCTCAAACCCTCCATGCAATAACGATCTACCACACAGAGATATAAAAAGACGCATAATCTCTCCCTCTCTTCTTCTTTACGTTTTAATTACAGGCCTTTTATGTCAATCAAAAATCCAAAAACCTTAAATTTCTACAATCAACAATCTGTCAGCAATATGTCCAACTAAATTATACGATTTTAGAACCCATCCCATTTAAAATAGAAACGCAGCCTGTACCGTGATCGTTCCATGCTTCATTGTTTCCTTTCCCTTTTCGAATTCAGTCAAAATTCTGGGTTTCATTACTGTCATTAATGAAATCGACCCTACCGTCACTTCATTGACTCTTAAACGACGGTATGTAAACACAACTGGGTCTACATCAATTTTTACTAATGGCTTTAACTGCTTCATCGTCTTCAACTTCCATCGTCCAACACCTCTTCTTCTGCGTATATAAGGCTTATTTCTTCAGAATACATAACTTCTTGGATTTATTCATTACAGGTTAGACTTTGCACATCATATATTTTCTCTTATTATCATGTTTTCCGGTATTAACATACAAACCAATTCATATTCAGTTTAGGTTTTATGTTCGTATCCGCATATTACTGTACACCACAAAATCCATGTGGATTCCAAATGATGAAACTCTTTTTATTCTAAATTAGAAACCCATAATCTTCATGTGGTTTACCCCTTCCTTGATGGTAATCAAGGTAAAAAACACCACTGTAATATCATCATGAAAATTATGCTGTTAGGAATCGGACAGGGTACACGCAGCGGAAACACTATCACACACACACAAACTCACGAAAATAAAGCAAGAAGAACACAAGGATTTTTACGTGGTTCGGATTCGGTGCAAATCCTACGTCCACGGGCTACAACTAGATTTTATTTGAATGAGGAGATTACAAGAGATACACTCAATTCTTATAGGTATTGAGTTGTGGAGCATGTTCTTCTTCAACTAATGCTCTATTTATACACATCTTGTAGTGTATATAATATGCAAACAATTAATGTGAACATGGAAATATAAATCAAGTTACCAAACTTAGTAGGCTACCAAACTTATTTGACTAGGAAAAATCAGCCTTCACATTCTAACAATCTCCCACTTGAAGGCTTGAACATCTCTAATTAATCTCCTAACATAACCAGTCTTCCAAGCTTCCAGTTCCAAAGAACAAGCTAAGATTCAGTCAATTTCCTAGTTGCAGCCGCCCCTCATCATCAAGTACTAGAAGGGCCAGATGAAGCTCCTACAAGCTCCAACTCAATCGTGGTCAATACCGCCACCGACTCATCCCCTGTCTCAACCGGCTTGGACACTCCACCAGCTCCAGAGATACACCGAGGACCACTAACACTCTCCAAACTTTGCAAACTTCCAACAGGAGAGAATTTTTCAGTCTTAGTCTTCAAAACCCAACTACTCTTTGTAACTGTACCCGGAACACACCCCGTGCTCCCACTGTCACAAAATCCCCTGAATGGTTTAGACTTTCCGACTCGTTCAGCTAACATCCCCTTGGCTCCAGAATTCATGTTTGCAAAATGAACTCTCTTAGCACTAGATTTAGCGAACCAGATTTTGTCATGCTTAACAGCGACGGTCATACTTCCTCAGCAGGTACCTCAACCATATATAATGACCCACGCTTCATACCTTGAGCAATCACCGAATTACCATTGACCACCCTCCATTTACCACCACCAAACCTTACTTCCAGTTCTTGTTTATCCAGCTGACTAACAGAAATCAATTTCTTCTTCAGCTCCGGAATCACCCTGACATTCTTCAGGTTCCATGTAGTTCCCAATGAAGTAACAAGATCAATATCTCCCATGCCCGTTACTTGAAGCATCTCGTCATTTGCTAACCGTACCTTCCCAAAATCTCCTTCTTTTAGATTCACCATCGTTTCTCCGTTGTCCATTGCGTGAAACGAAGCCCCTGAATCCATGACCCAAGAGTCTACAGAACTTTCCATACTTAGTATCAGTGCATCATCCTCAGACACACTCTCGGCACCAGCAATGTTCAATTCTTTATTTGGACATTGACTCTTAACATGTCCCACCTCTTGGCAGTTCCAGCACTTCACATTCTTCCAAGTTCTAGACGAACTTCTTCCCCGACTCCCACTGCTCCCACTATTCCTGCTATTCCCTCTACCTCTTCCGATATTTAATAACTCAGAAGAAGACGAGCCACCTTGATTATTGCGTCTGGTATCCTCGCCTAGAACCAAATCTCGAACCCCTTCAAACGTCATACCACTGGTCCACACTGAACTCGTAACAGCAGTAACTGTTCCTAACCAGCTATCAGGTAGTGAAGCTAGTAGCAGTGAAGCTTGAGTCTCGTTATCAAATTTAATTCCCACAGATGACAATCTGGACAGAATTGAATTTAGATTGTTAATGTGAACAGTAACTGAGCCATCCTCATTCATCCTTGTAGTGAACAGCTCCCTCATCAAGAACACCTTGTTAGCCGCCGACGGTTTCTCATGCATGTTCGTCAGAGCATCCATCATACCACGTGTCGTGGTTTCCTTCATGATGTTGAAAGCAACACTCCTTTCCAACAACAACGTAATAACCGCCTTAGCTTTCTTGTCCTTTGAGTTCCATGCATCTTCAGCAGCTTTTTCCATTTTCTCCGGTTTGTCTCCAAGTACTACGTCCAAATCTTTCTGACATAACAATGCTTCTATTTGCATTTTCCACCAACTAAAGTCAGAACCGTTGAACTTCTCGATTACAACCTTGTCTTCAGCCATTACGACAAACAAGAAACAAATTGAGACAACGAAACAGACACAACAATGGCACGGACCTGACCGGTTCGTTCAGTGTACTCGTGTGTGACAGAACAGTACCCTTCAAAGTACCAAGACACCTTTAATACGATTAATAGAAATTAGTTTCTGATGTGGAATATCAGACAAAACTGCAACCACAGAGCATACTCTAATTTCTAAAACCGAGACCTCCTCCAAAACCCGAAGCTCTGATACCAGTTGTTAGGAATCGGACAGGGTACACGTAGCGGAAACACTATCACACACACACAAACTCACGAAAATAAAGCAAGAAGAACACAAGGATTTTTACGTGGTTCGGATTCGGTGCAAATCCTACGTCCACGGGCTACAACTAGATTTTATTTGAATGAGGAGATTACAAGAGATACACTCAATTCTTATAGGTATTGAGTTGTGGTGCATGTTCTTCTTCAACTAATGCTCTATTTATACACATCTTGTAATGTATATAATATGCAAACAATTAATGTGAACATGGAAATATAAATCAAGCTACCAAACTTAGTAGGCTACCAAACTTATTTGACTAGGAAAAATCAGCCTTCACATTCTAACATATGCCTCACCCCCTTTTCCGGTTCTTTATATCATCATATCTCATTTCTCTGTTCTTTGGTTTGAACTGAATGAAGAACGTAGCTTTAACTTTCTTTTTTATATAAGCATAAGAACTAAATGCTTCTAACTTCTTGTTTATCATGGTTAGCTTACAAATTACTTCAATTCTTGGGCTTGATTTAATGTTTTTTGATCCATGGTCACTGCTGGTGTAATTTTTAGGCACTCAGTTAGAAGTTGAGTATTATTGTTAGGGTTATGGTTGTAATAAACCAGGAAACACAACAGCTTGGCCTAATAAATATATTTTAGTTTTCAAAGACTACTCAATGAATACTCTCCATCTTTTGTTAATTGTATTAACTCTTTATCTATGTAGGTTCTTGCTGAGGACAATGAAAAAGACATGATGGAGTTGTGAATTAGTTTTGGAATCCTTGAATCATGATGCTCTTAATGCTTAATGTTATTTAAGTAGACTTTTATCGACTCAGGTTGACTCGCAGTTCAGACTTCTTGATGTTTTCCAATTACCTGTAGGTTATTAATCACGATTAGATACTTAAATTTATTATATATATTTAGTATCCTGATTATGTATATTAATAATTTGCTAAATTAAGATGCATGAAACAAATATATGGATGCATGTGACTGGAAGCTCTCATGTCTAACTACACAGGTTTGGGTTTCTTTTATGTTTAATTTTCGTTGTCTCTCATACAGATCAAGACATCAAATTTACAGTTTCATTTGGTTTAACTTTTATTGTCTCTAATTTTCATAAGACAAGGTATGTATGATTGAATGTTATGATGAGCTTGGTGTCTTAGAACATAATTATATGCTATATTTTTTAATTCATATATTGGAAAATTGGAAACAAGGAGTCATAGGTCACTTTCTTAAGTTCGCTTGCAAAAACATGTATGTCTTGTTTTTATCTATCAATCTTTCATCTTTATGGCATGATATCAACTTTTAAACTAATATTCCATTGAATTTACGTTCTTTACTTTAATTCAGTACATATTATTATGGATGATATGTAAGAAAGTCAACTTGGTTAATTTGATGGTTGTGTTAACCTCCTGCTTTGTTTGAAAGAAAAGTTCCTATTATGGCCTAGCCTACCAACAGTTCAACTTTATTCTTACATCGAATTCCAGGTTACTTCTCTCTCCCTATTTTTATTTCGTATAGTGTATCCATTCATTTATGTTAAATCCAATTAACATAATCAATAATATTCCTGTTCAGTGTTTGGCAACATTCCTTGACAAAAATAAGCTTATAAATCAAACTACGAGTGTTAAGTTTGTGTAAAAGTTTATCAAGGGACATTTTAGAATGGTTCTTTTTGGGGTTTTGACTTGAGGAAAAAGAAAGTGTGCCATAAAGCTTCTCCGTTTGTCTACTGAAATTAACTTTTTGGTAAATTTATATTATGAATATAAATGTTTATTCCATCAAATACACAACTTGTCGTGCTAAATATTTTGGTTTAATCAAGGGACACTTTTATAATTGAAGGCCAAAAGTTACAGATCTAAGGTGATTATATGTGCCATAAAGAATGTACAGTATTGTTGACATATATTTTTGAAGTTAAAGTTTTATTGTGATACATGTTAATTTCATCCAATTGATATATCGTTTCTTTAACTAAAATAAGTGGGTATTTGTTACGTGTGATTGTTAGTAATGGCGATTGGGTTTAATTTTTTTCTAGGAACATTTTTTATGAATCCAGATGTAGATGATAGGTACCCAACAACTAACACATTAAAGTATGGTCCATAACTAATGAGATCCTCATCAGCAAGGTAACTATTTGCTAGCAATATCGTTTAATCGTGCGGCAAATCTAGCTATGGATAAAATTCCACAAATGCACTTCATGGTGGTGACGGTGAGTATTTCTTATGGCATCTTTGATAATTACTCAATTATCTTTAGGTTGTGTCTTTATTTCTCATTTGAATGTATTGACTAGAAATTTTCTTGTTAGTTTTAAATTTATCATTGTTGAATGAATCATCTAAGTTCCACTACTATTAATTCAAAAGGCGAAAAGGTTAATGGTCGTTCAAGGATCACAAAGGGCAATAAGTCTGACCCTCGATACTTGGAAGTTCTGTCTCTCGTCATCCATGTTTATTAGTCTCGGTTATTATTTAGTTCTTAATATGAACTCATTCATCAATATTTTATCTTTAGTTTATTAGTCAATCTTAGAATTAAGCACATGTGTTGACCTTTATTAGGAGACTATAATTAATTGTACTACCTAACAACAAGAAGCAAGATGTTTCCGTTTAATGTTTATAGTTAGACTATCTTGTTAATGTCTCTAAATATTTGATTTGACGTGGATACGATGTATTTGAAAAAAATTGTTGAGCTCTAGCAAAGTATGGGGATGTAATTAACAACTTGGCACTCAAGTTATTGACTTTCTCGATCTTGGGTAATTTTGCAAAAAGAGCTTCTATAAATCACCATGTTTTTGCGATAGGGGCAGCTTGGACATATGGATAAAATCCTCGATAGTGGCCAAAAGTTGTGACCGGTCTCCTTACATAATTTATAGCAATTCTTACATTTGCAAAGAATCCATCAAATTATAACATTCTACCTTGTTTTTCGCCCAACCCAGACACCAGTTGTGGGCCGTGCTGAGCACGGCCCTTAAAATGTACCTAGTATATATATATAAAACTACGTTCCGTTGAATGAAAAATAAGTTGAGATCGTGAGATTAAATTTGGACCACATGTTTTTTTCTTGCCGTTCTAGTGTTACAGCGTTATCGGAGCGTTGACGCTCTAACGAAGATATATATATATATTATTATTCATATATGATCCTCACCTCCACTACCACCTGAACCACCTTCGTCACCACCACCACCGTCACAGCTGCTACCACTACCGCCGCCTCATCCACCACCACCAACCACTACCACCTTTACCACCACCCACCATCACCATCATATATGATTGTCACACGTTAGTGTTTTATATATAGGTAGGTTAATTTGAGAATAGTAAAAAGATTGAGAATACGAGAACGAATCATAGCCATCTATTATTTTAGTTCTAGAGTTATAATTATTCCGCAATTTTAAATTTATTGGAAGTTCTTGGTTTTTTCCACGAAGGCTTATGAAGATAAAAAAATAAATGAAAATGAGCACTAGGTTTCTATAGTAATCATTATATATTTTACGTAAATGATTATATATTTTCAGTTTTAATCATTAACGTAAGGAATACTATTGATTTTTCATTTTACTTTGTATTCATTTATGATTAGAAGATCATGATTTATTCATTTGTGATTATAGGGTAATAGATAACTATTGTATTTTAATTATTGTTTGTGATATAAACCGTGTTTTATTAATTTATTATTAGAGTTGTGTTGTAATTTTAACCTTTAAACCGTGTTTAATTCATTTATGATAACAGTTGAATACACATATGATTAAAAATATGTTTTATTCATATATGATTATAAATATTCTGGTTAAATAATAAATATTCTGGTAAATTATATTTCTATTTTTCGTCACTATAAAAATTTAGTTAAAAAATGAGTCCAATAAAATTATAAAATTGTATTATGTTTTATTCTTTTGTGAATTAAACAATATAAATCTATTAATAAAAAAAATAAAAAATATTTAATTCATTTTTTGGTAACATAAATCATAATCTCTATAATCATGGAAAGTGAATAATTTAATCCCATTATTATAGGAAAAACATAATTATCTAGGATTTTTAATTAATTAGATATATTGTTAAATTACTATAATATCCCTATAAAATGATTGGTCCAGAATGATTCTCACATTCTCAACCTTTTAATCGTTCTCATTTTAACTTCCCCCTATATATATATATATATATATATATATATATATATATATATATATATATATATATATATATATATATATATATATATATATATATATATATATATATATATATATATATATATATATATATATATATATATATATATATATATATATATATATATATATATATATATATATATATATATTGCAAGTTAAGGATGAATCCGATTACATGAGTCGTAATATACTACAGCTACGCTAGGTACATCAGGCTAACTACAGTTCTTCGTGACCAACCCTTTGCCGAGGAGACTGCACAGAGACTAGACACACACCCACAACCGGCAAACCTCGGTGCATAGCGCACACACACACACACATATATATATATATATATATATATATATATATATATATATATATATATATATATATATATATATATATATATATATATATATATATATATACCGTATTTAGGTTTAATTTCAGTATTTAGTTTTGTAACGTTGGCTTTTTTAATTTTTTTAGACAAAACTTCATAAATGGTCCTTGTGGTTTCAAAAGATATCTGGTTTGGTCTCTAACTTTCAAAAACCTCACGCCTAGTCCCTGTGGTTTCAAAACTTTTGTTAGGTGGTCCCTGAAGCTAACTCCGTCTGATTTTAGCCGTTTACTCACCTCACGTGCGTTTCATGTGAGGTTAAAAGGGTAATTTCAGGCTGGGCTTCCATATAAGCAGGTTTGTTTCATTATAGCCGTTTAACAATCGCTATCTACGCCGAATCCTTGAAGAACGCTTCGATCAAGCACAAATGGAAAAATGTCGATGTGGAAGTCGAGCAATCAAGGTGACATCATGGACCGATCTAAACTCAGGTAGGCAATTTTGGAGTTGTTCAAGGTCAGGAAGGAAATGTGGGTTCCTAGGGTGGGCAGACCCTCCGATGTGCCCTAGGGCTGTTATCGTGATCCCAGGATTGCTTAGAGCAATGAATCGATTGGAAGCAAAAGTCTGGAAGATGAAAATGGTGTTAATATGTTCTTGGGTTTTCTTCTTGGGTTACTATCTTTATCAGTAATGTTATTAATAGTTGTCTGTGGGTAATCGTGTCTAAGAAAATAGAGGTTTTTGGGTGTAATATCTTAGAAATATGTTATTAGAATGTAATGTTATTATGTATAATGTGAGCATTTACGTTTGTATGAATGAAGTCCAATTATGGTATTAATTTCCAAGTAATAGCTTACACATCATTGCCATGGACAATTAACTTGGTACTTCCCTGCCCCATTGTATGTAGCTGTAAACTTAGATGCTTCCTTCTTGATATCCTCTAAAAGTTGGGTGGCTGTTGGAGTTACAAGCCCTTGACATTTATCAATCTTTTGTTGCACAACACACAATCTTTTCATAAGATAATGTCTAATGTACTCTAAACAGGTTATGATAGGTTTGTCTCTACCATCTTCTAGTTTAGAGTTAAACACCTCACAGAGATTATTAAGAAGACAATCAGTGTGTGCCCTACCAGTGAATTCGGACTTAGACCAATGGCAAGTTGGAATCTGAGACAACCAGTTGTGAGCTTTTTCATTCATCTGCTGCAATTCAGTCATAGCAGTCTTGAAGTGGTTGATTGTTGTTGCTCTACCACATTTCCATACCTGTTCCCTTAATTCAATATCCTTCCAATGAATTCTAAAATTTTATTGAATATGCCTTAAATAGAATCTATGTTCTGTACTGGAAAAAACCTTAGAAATTGCTTGTACAATGCCCTAAACAATATAAGATTTTACAAATGTCAAGTTCCATTGGTAAAAAAGTGAAGTAATGTAATTAACAAGTACATACCTTTTGTCTATCTGATATGAATGTAAAGTTGGATTGAGGGCCAAGGTCCAGACACTCTCCTAGTAACTCCAAAAACCAAGTCCAAGATGATGTATTTTCAGCCTCAACTATAGCATAAGCTACAGGAAAAATACCATTGTTTGAATCTAGTCCTACAGCAGTCAACACTTGGCCAGGATATGGTCCTTTCAAGAATGTACCATCAACTCCCAGGATATGGTCCTTACTCAATTCTCTCAACACAGTGTTCCTATATTCGTTTTCAAATCCTCCAACCCGAGCTCCATCCGTGTCTACCACTTCAACTTCTTCATCAATAATATGCTCACTTGCAGTTGTAGTTTGACCTTCAAGTATCCCATGTTCATCAAAATCCACAGCAGCTCGAAATTCACTCATATCCACAATTACATCATAATACAGGTTTGCATCATCTATGTTGAAGTCGTCATCCTCATCCTCATCCTCATCCTCATCCTCATCCTCATCCTCATCCTCATCATCCCCCCTTCATCTTCTTCTGCATTTTCAACATCACCCCCTTCATCTTCTTCTGCACCCTCACCATTGACTTCAGCACCCTCACCATTGACTTCAGCACCATTGACTTCAGCACCCCCTTGATCTTCTATAGCATTTTTAGCATTGATGTCAGCATCATAAGCATCCAGTATTGAGAAACATTCTAAAAGTGTTTCATTATCTACTGGTTGGATGTTACTTTGGAGAGGGACATCTTGTGCATCTTCCTCGACTTGTATCACCTGAATTTGTTGGCTATATGGTACAATGGATGTCAACAGACAATTATCTTCATTAAAATCTAGTTGTTTACTACATGAACCTCCTACTGTCTTACATGGTCTCCTATTCATCTCTTCTGAAACATTCTCATCTTCCAAGTCCTCAATTATCAGTTTTGAAGGACACCTAAGATGCGTAAATACCCTTGTTTGCCCAGCTTCAATATATACACTGATCTGTCTATGTTTAGGTACATACGTGACCAAATTATGCACATCTTGGTCATTCCCTAAAGGCATTAAGCCATAATCTAATGAGAGTTCAGGGATACAATAATGATAGTACAATGTCTGCTCTTTTTGGTACCCTAACTCAAGAACCATGTCATTTATATCATGTACCGAGAACAGGTTTGTGTCAACAAAGTCAAAGTAAGAGACTAAACCATCTATGTATCTTCTTCCTGGGGGCTTCGTGAAGATACCACCATACGAGACCCTAATCGTGAAATAGCTGTTACTTCCAGTTGCGACATAAGATTAGGGTTAACACATTGTACACCTGATTAGCACCATCAAAATTTAGAATTACTAGCGTATATTGTAAAAACTTACCATATTCAACTTCTAAATCTGGTTTTGAAGTCCTTTGTTGCAGAATCCACTCGCACAACACCATGTCTTACTGATTTACGAACGTATGCTTGGAAATAATCGGAGGCTAGAGATGCAAATGTACACTTCGTTTCTTGAGAGAGGGTTACGAAAGGACGACTTGTATCACCTGACTTTCTTGAGAGATGCAATTGATCGTTTCCCGCATTTTGAATAGAAGCCCAGCCTGAAATTACCCTTTTGCCCTCACATGAAACGCACGTGAGGTGAGTAAACGACTAAAATCAGACGGAGTTAGCTTCAGGGACCACCTAACAAAAGTTTTGAAACCACAGGGACTAGGCGTGAGGTTTTTGAAAGTTAGAGACCAAACCAGATATCTTTTGAAACCACAGGGACCATTTATGAAGTTTTGTCTTTTTTATTGTATTTTAATATTATTTGGAATATTGAATTAAATGTTAAATTAATTTTCTTAATTAATAAATAAATTTAATAATCGAAAATATGATGTGACATTGTGGGTTTAGTGGAAAGTGATTCCATGAGTGAAAGATAGTGAAACATTGGGAAAGATGGAAATGAGAGGAGAGAGAAAAGCTGACGTGATGAATGAGTTCGGTCGGATGGAATAGAACTACTCCCCCACCCTAACGCATGCTAGCTAACGTGGAAAATTCTTGTCTATACACCAATCACTCTTTCCATTTTCCAATTCAAAATCCGAGAAACAACTTTATT
>JAKNSD010000098.1:25459-262959 GCA_023525715.1 Cichorium intybus
TATATATTGAGAGAGATTGTGCTGTTTTTGTGGGAATTGTACATCGATTTGACCAGGTCTTCTTCAATTCCCATTAACCTTTCTCTCTCTATCTTTCCGTCTTCCTTTGACGCATATACACTCGCATATACATATATACGACAGATATATTATGCGTAGAGAGAGAGAGAGAGTCGTTCTTGGCAGGCACTATAGCGATGGTGTTGGTGCTTGACCTCGAAGCCACCCAACAGAGCTGAAATTGATAGCCACCATATCTTAACTAATTCACCTGCTTTCTCAGGTGCCACAGTATTCTATTATCATTTTTGTACATATGGTAAGAAGATATTAACCGAATAAACCGTAACAACTGCAAGCACAAATCTTGTAATGGGATCTTGAAATTCAATTGAATTTATCATCAAAATGATAATGATATTTTGAGAATTATTTTCAAAATTTTCATATGAAAAAAAAAATTTGAAATTATGTTCGCCCAATTCGTCCCACCATGCCTGATGTGTCGCCTTCGTTGGGTCTTTTATTCATCAACTTTTTCATAATCATTTTTTCTATAATTAAGAAAACAGATTCTTTAAATTTTTGATCTTTTTAAAATAAATATAATCATGAAATTTTTAAAAAAAAATATTGTTTATTATAAGAAAAAGAAAAAATCTACAAATATAATGAAATTTTAAGTGATTATTCTCTTCACTATATTAGTGATTTGCAAAAATAAATAAATTAGTATAAGTTTTTTAATGGCCCACACTTTAATTTAAATAGATGTTGGTTTTTATAATAACTGGAAAAATAAAATCTCCAAATTCAATAAAAAAGTTATGGGGTTATTAAAACTAATAGATGAAATTTTTTAAGGTTCTCACTTTTTCCAAGTGTTTATTAAAACTAATAGATGAAATTTTTTCATCTACAATAGAAGACCCTTTTAAACTTATCTTACACATCCTATCTTATGAATTTTTTTTAAAGAAATTTTCAAAAATAAGGTGGTTTAGATATCATGTTTTATTTTAGAAGATTACAAGTTTTCTAAAAAAATAATATTGAAATGATATGATTTGAAATATGTATGATTCAAAAATGTTATGCTTCAACATATATTTTATGATCCTTAACTTTTATGATCTAAAAATCTTGTGATTTAAAAATGTTATGATCATTAATCATATCTTTTATGATTCAAACAAAATGTTATGATTCAAAACTTGTTATAGGACAAAAACTTGATTTTGTTGAACATGTTATCATTCTAAATTATATGATCCAATATATTATAATTCAAACTGAAATGATCCAAAATATTATGAACAAAAATGTTATCATCCAAAATATTATAAACCAAAGTCTATATGAAAAACTTTATATTGTTAGAAGCTAATATGATCCAAAAATGTTACAATTTAGATTTAAAATGTTTATAATTCTTAAGTTTTATGATCCAAAATTGATATGACTCAATATGTTACAATTTAAAAAGGTTATGATTCTTGATCTCTAATTATTCAAATTTGTTATGACTTATGATCATTAAACTTTAAACATCATATTAACCTATCATTCACAATAACTAAAAAGAAAGTAACTTTTGTGATCATTAAAATTTAGACCTTGAACTAACCTACCATTCACAAAAAATAAAGAGAAAGTAATAATAATAATAAAACACAAAAATACAAACAAATGCTAAAAATGGATAAAAAGTATTAGAATAAATAATAAAAACAATAAAAAAATCACATAAAGAAAAAAGGTAAAAAAAATGAGTTTGAAGACATTGGAAGAACTAAAAAATAATAAAAAATAAAAAAAGAAAAAGAAACAAAATGACAAATAAAAACGCTAAATTACAATATACGGATGCGTATAACATGTGATCGTATCATTGAGTCTGTATTTTGTTCAGCAGACGCTCGTCACATGTGATCGTCTCACATTCAAGGATTGTGTTTGACGTTTGTATCATTAATGAAATGTATGCTTAATAATTGTTTTTGCGGTTTTTACCCTTTTTTAGGGTTCTTACCGGGTTCGAACATTATCAAAAAAGTTGTGATATGGCTTATGAATGTATTAAAGAAATTGAGTCAATCACTAATTTATTCAACCAATTGATATGTATCTACCAAAGGTCTAATGCTATAAAAAGATCTTATACTTTTAATATTTCTGTTTAGAAAGTAGGAAACTAGCGAGGTATATATATATATATATATATATATATATATATATATATATATATATATATATATATATATATATATATATATATATATATATAAAGCAAATTAAAACGAAAAGAACTATGTTCGATTTTTCACATGTCCCAAGACTGGTCTTTCATTGACTATTTAGTACTATGTATTTAGAAACTATGTAATTGTTAGTACATTCTCAATGTTCATTGTACTTAAGCTCCAATGCTCCATGACTTTTTTTGGAACAACATCCCAACTAGGATAATGGAAAATAACTCTTTTTGCAAGCTCGTTAGAGATCAACCATATAAACACTATAAATTATCTCAAACAATCCTAAATTTTTCCCCATTGGCATTAAACTAAATGGGTAGTGGTATATTGTTGTTATTATCAAACTCTTCAAACAAGTTTTTTCCATGTTGAAGACTTATTCTTTGGTCACATTGATATATGTAATTGATAAGCCAATAAGTTAAAAATATATCAAATACTAATGCATATATTCAATGGAAAGACGTTACTTAGATGACTCACAAGTGGTGGGGACACCCCAAGGAGGTTCACCCCTACCATTTCTTTTGTGACCTTTCACAACATGTGTTGTCATTCCTTCAATTGAAATAATGATAAACATATTTATAACAAATATTACAAGTAACAATCTGATACATTCGACCAAAATCATCCATTGTAACAAACAAATTAGAAAACATAATTTTAACAAATATTATAAGCAACATAATTTTAAATATTGTAACCATCATCCATTAAACATATAAAAACATCACATTGCATTTAATCAGAATCATCACTAGAATAATATATGTATACGTGATCATCCTTTATATCGTCTTTTGAATGGTACGTATCACTGTCTTTCGTATCATCATTAATAGAACTTTCACCGTCCAGAATGGGGGCATCGCTTGATCCACCAACTTTATCTAAAGTCGCTTGCATAGACAAATAGCCTATGTCGATAACCAATTTACAATGAAAATAATGATAGTCCACAACAGACACAACACATCTCTTAACAATGGCACTTGATTTACTAACATCACATTCGTCGGCAACTAAGTTATAATCAGATGATTGAGTGTCGTGCAATACATCTACATCATTAACAACATTGGTACTTTGATGATCCCGAAGTTTTCGATGGTGAGCGTCTTTATAATCCTCCAAGTATTGGGGGTTGAGAACTATATTGGGTGTAAACATTTGGTTTGCTTATGTGGCCAGATTATATTGTTGAGCATCGTACCATGCATTATCGGCATATCATTCATGACTGATATCGATAGCAACGATATTGTTTTTCTTAATTAATCGCTCATTCCCTGATGTGTCAAACCTTCTACAAAGAAACATTACAACTGAGTAACCACTTAAATAGTTTAATTGTATGATCTCTTCAAGTTGGCCATAAAACGGTGTACCATATTCTCTTAATGTAACAACACCACTGTTTTGAGTAGTGCATCAGATATTGCAGTTGTGTTCTATAAACCTAATATTGTTGACTATAAAGAAGTATAAGAAAAGGGCATTTAACGAGCCATGTGCTAATGCCTTTAATTTGTTGGTACAATTTGGGGGATATCTTTTGTTTGTAGACGATAGACATGGAGAAAAATATAATATTGATATTTTAGATAATAATGTACTTTAGTTTTATATTTGTTGTAGATGGGAGAAAGGTTTAAATAGTTTATGACAATACAAAAAAATATAAAGTATCAAAATACTTACAATAAGTAGCCTTTAAGTTCGCCGCAGTTGTATAGTACAAGTCATTGTAATGTTTTGTTGACCCATTCAAAAATAGCAGTGGTTTTATTATTGGAAATTGGTCAACATTGTGATGAAAACACATACAAAATGCCAAATAAAAATGCCAACATCTGCATTTCTATTAGGACGGTTGCATTTGGTTTGCATACTCTCAAGATACATGGAGCATAATGTCAACGATTCATCTGCAACATAACCTTTTGCTATTGAACATTTAGGTTTGGCTATGTTTTTGACATAAATTTTCAAAATTTTCATGTATCTTTCAAAAGGATACATATGTGTCATATACATAAGCCCTCCATAGTGCATCATTATGTAGAACTAGATGCATCATTATGTCAAAAAATATCAGATAATATATCAACTCAAAATTGCATAAATATATTTATGATATCATCATGTGCTTTATGCATGTCTTTTACATCCAATGATCATAGACCATTTTTGTAAAGAATGTACAAAGGTCAAGGATTGTTGTTGAAACATTCACAGTCAGACCAGCTTCGAACCCTATTGGTAACAATCTTTGCATGAGTATGGGATGATCATGAGACTTTAACCCAATGATATTTGAACAATTAAGTAAAGTTCGATTCAAAACTATGGGGCAGTCTCACCCCTTTAATGAACCGACAAAAACATTATCGATCGATTGGTTTGAAAGAGTAAGGAGGACGTGGTTGATCGATATTGTTGTTTGTTTGTTGCAACCACGGATCTTCATGAATACCAATATTTTCCAAATATTTTATTGCTTGTGTGTTTGTCTTTTGATTTTCGATCATCACCAAAGTACCCAACAAGCTCTCACACACATTTTCTCTATGTGTATAACGTCTAGATTGTGTTTTAGTTCAAGAGAATACCATTAATCAACATATTGTCCCTTTATTTATGCTTGTTATTTAATAATTGTCTATGACCAACATAACCTATCTTATCGGTTACACGACATTATGGTGTGTCTTTGTTGCAAGTAGCACATGCTTTATAACATTTACAACTCCATCTAGACAAACTGCTACGAGCAAGATAATTGTTGATAGTACACAATAGCGTTATATGCATCGTGAATGGAGTATTGGTTGACACATATATCATTTGAATTCCTTCAGTCCACAACAATTTCAACTCGTCCACCAAAGGCCTCAAGAAAAATTCAATGTCATTCGTTGGTGATTTAGGGTCAGGATTTAACAATGTTAGCATGAAAAAAAGACACTTTCATACATAACTACGGTGGTGTATTGTATGTTGTCAATACGACCGGATACATATTGTAAGACTGATTCATGTTACTGAATAAATTAAAGGCATCGATAGCCAAAACCCAAGCGGAAGTTCCTGCGTTCTTTGAAAAAAGAAGGATATCTCTTGTCAAATTATTGCCATGTATTTCCATCATATGGATGATGCATCATGCCATCATCTGAACACCTAATATTATGTCAAATCATATATTTTGTAGTGAATACGAAACTATACCTTCAACGAAGCCTATAAGTCAAATGAAAGTAATGTAGCACCTTTTGTGGTACTTTTTTCCCATTTGTGTTTTTGTCAACCCATATGCTATCGTGACAAATAAAATAGTTGTGCGTTGAGACATTCTCCTTCCAAAACAAAGCACAATCATTAATACAAGCATGAGTTGATTAATATCTTAACCTAATATTTCCCACCTCCTTTTTAGCTTCATAGTGTAAACTGAAACCTTTTTTTTTTGGAACGCAACTCTTATAAACTCTAAAAGTTGGTCAACAAATTGTCTGCCCATTTGTTAATGCCTTGAATGTGCATCGATTTTGCTAGAAAGTTCAGGAAAGACATCCAGGTACAACCACAGTCTTTCTAAGAGGTCAACCAGACCCGAACAATCGTCGGAGATGAAGTTCTTCATGTCGAAAGCGCATACATTAAAGAGAAAATGGGAGAAATCGTGAAAGGAAGTTAGGAACCCGAAATATACCTATGTTGCGTCGAAGGAGATGTCGCCAGAAATCGCCATAAGGGAAGAGAGAAAATTGTGAAGCGTAAAAGGAAAATGAAGGTTCATTGTTATTTTTAGGGTTCTACAGACCTTACAGTGACGACATGTCGTTGCCCTATGTCTCTGTGTACGACGTCGTCCAATTAAACAACCAAATCAATATTAAAAGAAGAGAAATTTGTTTTTTTATAATTATTGGAGACGACTTGTCGCTGCCTCATATTTTCATAAACTCGCCCAAAATGCTTTTCGTTCCCGCCTAATGTATTGCGATGACATGTCATTAGTGTATGGTAAGCGGTCAAACATTGAAAGTCAGCTCTATAGAAACGACATGTCGTTGCCATAATTGTATCTATCGCAACGACTTATGTCGTCCATATAGGTATCATCGCTATAGGGCCACTTTCTTGCCGCGGAGGTGTAAACATCCCATCTCTCCTTTGCGTCCATTGTAATGCTGCTGATGAGACCGTGGACCCAATCTTAGTCTATCGCAGATTGGCAGTTGAAGCTAGGAGTTGGATCTTCAAGTGGTGCAACATTCCTCATCTCCTTTCTCAAACGTGTCATATTTCTTAGACTACCCAACGACTTGGGGCAACTGCCCAAGGAAAATGTAAACATTTATTACTATATCCTACTGTTTACTATGGTGCTTATGGAAAGTGAGAAACGACAAACCTTTTAACAAAGTGTACAAGTCCCCAACTCACACTGCTGAAGATGTTATGTCTCTTTCATTTGTTTGGTGTAAATACAGGGAAAAAACGAGGCTTAGAGTTGGACCGAATTGAGTTGTTCCCCTGGTCATGTTTAGTTACTTCATGCCAGGCATATTGCTTTATGTTATCTATATATTTTGCCATTTCCAGAAAAACTTTACCGGTCTTTGTTTTCTATTTCTCACCCTTTCATGATCTTGCAAGAACACAAAAATGAACTTTATCTTTGCTATTTTAGTTTTCATATGTTCAAACCCCCTTCCGCCTAGCAAATAATCCCCAAATTTTACGAAAATTCCACAAAATGTCTCATTTCCTTACGTATTTTTAACTTGATACTTAACTTCCAAACATAACAACAATTTTGTTAACGTACTGAAAGAAATTGAACTTCCAAACATAATAACTATTTTTAAACATAATAATTATTTTCTTACATGTGAACTAGATGACACCATGAAGAAACATTACCCGACGCATCATTTTTGTTAACTTTTTAACTAAGTAACAATATGTTAGATATGATTATAAAAACTATAGTTCCATAATATAAAATGATCTTTTATTAACAAAACAACTTAAAAGGTTTGTGTTCAGTATACCGTTTAAACGTACACGTATTGGATGGCTTTTAACATGTGGACTTGACTGACCAATTTTCTTTCTAATTTTTTATTACTTGCCTTTATGAATTTAGTTTTAAACAAAAATAAGAAAAGTAATGGAGTTATAAACACATATGCTGTATAATGACGTTCTTTTTGCTAGTAGTTGTGAAGGAACGAAAGCTAGGAGAAGTGCTTTAGTCCCACATCGGGTGGGTAAAGTAAACAGGCAAGAGGAACACTTGTATAAAAGGGGAAGCCCACAAGTGAAATAAGCATACCTTTCTCGGCCTTTTGGCTAAGATCAAGTGTAGTATCTGTTCTTATCAGTTTAATATATGATATGTAGGCCATCGGCCTACTCGATATTAATCTTATTTTTTATGGGGGAAGACCCATTACAGTAGCTTGCTGCTGGGGTTCTTCATGCGTCGCCTTGGTCTTACACTATTGCCAAGGCCTGGCGCACCCCTCCAATGCTTAGTTCAATGCTTATTAATTCTGGAGTGCCAACGGCGTTTCAGTTTACTATGACTGAAATAACCAAAGTATTAAGTACTTATCCATAGAATGATTATATTTTGAGCCACTTTTTTTCGAATGCATATGCAACTTCTCTTACTATAACAAAGAGAACATGTTTAATGTTTAAAGAACTTACTAGCGACTTGGTTATAAATGGACCCTTCTCCAAGTTTGAACCAGTTGGGAAATACGCAAGTACCGACACATCCTCCTTATGACATATGTTGTTAGCCTGTTAAAAATGAAAAACCGAAAGGTAACCCCATATTTAATGCTTTAAAGTTTAAACGGAAAAAGATGTTGTCTTTTTCAATAAAAATATCAAAATGTAAGGCATATCAAGTGTATCGTTTAAATTGGATTACATTTCATTATATATTAACGGCGAACCAAAAGTATATCAAATGTAGTTCACCCTGACTCTAGTTTTCTTCAACTTTTAATTTATTTGGTAATTTCATTCTCTAGAAAAGAAACTGCAACCGGCAAGACCGCATAGGTTTCTTTAGATACATACGAACCAAGTTGGTGTTTTAATAATCTCATTTTCTTATAACAAAACAGTAAGATTTACATTGTAACACTAACATTGTAATCTTAAGTTTTTTCTGAAGAAAAGGGAAGGGAAAGAAGGAAAGAAAAAAAAGACGGAAGGATGGTTCCTAAATTTAAAACCGTGCATATAAGATGATAAAAACAAGGTGTAAAAAACAAGTTTTACAACTATGCTATTGGTGAACTCATTGCACCTAAAAATGTTGATGTCCAGGTAAAGTGTTATGTGGATAACTGCTGTTTAATTATTTATGAAAATAACAGCACACTAAGGGGAATGGAAAGAAAAATAGATGAGGGGCATCAATCTCCAATAAATAATAACAGCACACCAAATAATAATAATAATAATAATAATAATAATAATAATAATAATAATAATAATAATAAAACTTTCAGAATTAGGGGGACATCAATCTCCGGTAAATAATGGAAATTGATTTCTTGCACCCACATCCTCATCATGCCCTTGTTAACTGTGAGCATATTTGCATCTCAAAACATAAGTGCACATTTGACTTTGAGATAGTTAGTGTGTTAGATGTGATAACAAAAACTGTATTGTTACCAGAAATAATATATTATGTTTTAAATAATACGATTTAGGAGGTTGTGTGTTTTTTAATACGCTTTGATAGCTTTCGACCCATTTAGCATGTTTCCTTTTAACAAGCTTTTATAATTTGACCATTTGACCTGCTGAAGATAAAATATAACCCAAATTGACCCATTCACGATAAAAAAAAATTATATTTATTTAGAACTTACATTTCCACTCTTCAAGGCGCTATCAGCAAGGACTTAGAAAACTTCTTCAACATTGATTCACTTAATCCCTCTTTTGTCCAATTACCTTTAAACGGGTCACCTTTTTTGTCCGTTTATATCTATATGAATAATTAGCATTTTGAATATGATTATAAGGACTACATAGTAACAATAGTAATCGAAATTTTAATAACTTAAAAGTGTTGTGTCCAGACTTTTAAAACGTATGATCATTTTTTTTTCTTCCAATTCAATTTAAATTATTTGGATAATTTGAGACAAATGAACTCTATACCATAACCCAAACCGACAATAAAAACATATAGTTATCTCCATCATTTTGTTTTACTATCCCAAGTTAACGATTCATGTAAGTTAATTAAATCAAACAAAAGTAATACAACTATAAGACATATATACTTTAATATTTTATTCGAGTATATAATAAATAAGAAACTAAAAGTATGGTGTTTGTTGATAATTTTATGAAGTATGGAGAAGAAAGGTTAGATAGTGAAAGCACTTGCATCCCACATCGGGTGGGTGAAGCAAGCAGGCAAGAGGGAGGTCAGTATAAAACAAGAAGCCCAAAGATGGAATAAGCATACCTTTCTCGGCCTTTTGGCTAAGATCAAGTGTAGTATCTGTTCTTATCAGTTTAATATTTGATATGTGGGCTATTGGCCCACTCGATATTAATCTTATTTTTTATGGGGGAAAGCCCATCACAGTAGCTTGCTGCTGGGGTTCTTCACGCGTCGTCTTGGTCTTACACTACTGCCAAGGCTTGGCGCACCCCTCTAATTCAGTAGTACAACGTTTTAATTGACCGGCTTGGAGCTTTCTGCTTTGTTTACATCTAGGTGTTCGTAACACATGATTATATTGATCGTAACCTATTAGAACAGAACTGGCTATGTGTAATTTGGTTCTTGATACTGATATTATGTTTGATATTCGATTCAAAAACTGTTGTTTGAATGTTTGATTATCGGTGACCCGGTAACCAAACTTTTTCTTTTGTTCATTTTCATACCTGAAATAACAATATTTTAGGTTTTATAGATTATATTTGAAACCATATCTTGCCAATTTAAATCAATTTTGTTTTCAGTTTCGTTGTTTTTGATTTCTTGGTTTTGATCAATTTTATCATAGCCGTCAATGAGTGAACAAGGGCATAATAGGAATTTACCACATTCCAGCAATCAAAGGTATCGGATAAATTCACCACGGCGGCACTTCGTGTTAACGGAGCCCTTTGACAGTTTGATTTTTTGTGAGCAACCTATAAAACCCCATTCTTTCTGCCTCTCGCTTTTACACAGCACGAGCTTACTGAAAACCACCATCTTCTTCGACACAATTCAACAAAATTTCGCGCTTTTCACGTTTTGCGCTCCGATTGGTACCATTCTTCTTTCACTATTCTTTCTTCAAACTCGTAATTTCGTTTACGCAACTTAATTTCATAATCTAGTAGCATTAGTTGTAATATGCTAACTGGTGTTCGAGGGGTCGGTATCGTAGTTTGTTGATAAGGTTTACGATTAGTTCACTCCGGTGGATGATTGAGTGCTGATTTCTATGTATAATCTGAAGTACCGATTAAATTGGTGGTCTGGTAGATATATCATCTTCTTTTACTTCTGTTCTAATATTTGTGATTCATTTAAGAGATCCATTGTACATACAGCTTTCCCCCTTTTAATTTTCTCTCTAAGATGTTAGATGTATTCTTACACAGACCCGTAATCTGGTCATGACGAGTGAAAAGATCACCGTAGTTCCCAATGGCACTATTCCCGACCCTCTGAGGACTTATCAGGTAGTCGTCGCCGCCACTAGAACTATGGGCATCGGTAAAAATGGAAAACTGCCATGGCGGTTACCTTCCGACCTCAAATTCTTCAAAGATCTCACCATGACTACATCAGATCCAGCCAAAAAGAATGCCGTGATAATGGGAAGGAAAACATGGGAAAGCATACCTTTACAGCATAGACCCCTTCCTGGTCGCCTCAATGTTGTCCTCACTCGATCTGAAAGCTTCAACATCTCAACTACAGAAAACGTTTTAAAATCTGGAAGCATGGTATCTGCATTGGAGCTGCTAGCCTCACCTCCTTATCACATTTCTATAGAGAATGTGTTTGTTATAGGTGGTGCACAGATCTTAAGGTCCTCAATTCCCTGATTAAGTCATTCTTTCTACATCAAGTTATTCTTCCATCTTTTTAGGTTTGAAATATGGCGTATTTGCAGGGAATCCCTCAACGCTCGTGAATGTGATGCCATCCATATTACTGAAATCGAGACAAATATAGATTGTGACACCTTCATTCCTGCTATTGATGTTACACAATTTCAGGCATGGTATTCATCTTTCCCAATAGTAGAAAATGGAATCCGTTACTGTTTCACCACGTATGTTCGTGTTAGAGATTCTGCAACTGAAGCGCCTGTAAAGGCTACACACATTTTCTTTCCCGCCCAGAAAAATATTTGAGAAGCATGAGGAATATGTTTATTTGAAACTGGTGGAAGACATCATTTCTAATGGTGTACTTTCTCTAAATCTTGCTAGGTAATTTTGAGAACAAATATCAAATCACGAGTTTCATGTATATAACGTTTTTTTAGTTTATTAATCTGGTTGCTTTCTAAAAGTTCCTAAAACCTTCCACAAGCTATAAGCTGCCAAACATAAAATTGTTGAAATATGATATGACAGTAAAAAACTAGCTATAGATAAATGTCAATGGTTGTGGATTGGTTCCATACGTATATATGTGGGGTTAATAATGTAAAAAAACTCAAGCCTGATAAAATTATAATAATTTATTATTTCTCTCTCCCTTAGATACCCATAACAGAAAATTCAAAGTAACAATAAAACAGCGACATCAACTCGCCTATCTATCAAACTTCAAGATGCATGCTTTGTCTCATTTTCTTGATGAACGCTTCACATCTATCATATAATTCATTTGCTTCTTCCATTTGAAGATCATCACGTTCTTCCTCTTGAGCCGTACTTGATGCCGCTTCTGAAACTTCAATTTTATCCTCATGAACATCAACACTAGACACAATCACATCCTGTTCAATCTGCTTCACTTGCGTTTTTTCTTCTACAAAACTACTTAAATGTTCAATCTGTTTAACTTCGTTTAGAGTCACTGTTGGTTGTGGTTGATGATCGATATCGATACACACTCTGGTGACTGCTTGGTTTTGTCGTAACCGCTCCTCAAGTAAGAGGAAATATAGGATTCCATTGCAGAATAAAAATACGAGGTGTTTGTCAGTGATATCAAGAAAGTTTGGCAATTTTGAAACGTAGGACAGGCAAGAAGCGATTAGGAGCATTGTTACACACCACCTTCCCTTCTTTTAAGTCTAATAACCATATACTTATACGTATACATATACATAGAGTGAGGGTGTTGCTAATTATATGTATATATAGAGAGAGGGTGAAAGAAAGTGATGTCATGGTTCTTGATTTTGTTTAGAAACACGCAAGATGTATAAAAGGAAAAGAGGTTTAAATATTGTGGTAATTTGGGGGAAAAGACCCAAGTCAATTTATAATGTACAGAGAACTAGAAACCTTCAATAAACTATTCAAGAAACCGTGTTATGTATTTTATGTCCTAGTCTAGTTATAATTTATAATAGAAAAAACTTTCTTATTATGTGTAGGATATTGAAAAAGAGGATAAATTTCTTGCATTGTTTGGATCCGCCGTCTTCCATTAACTTTGTATAGATATATACGTCGTTGTTCAAGGTAAATTGCAAGTTCCGCGTCTAACTTTATTTTCAGTCAATGGTCCTTATGGTGTGTTTTTATTACAATTTTAGTCCTTAATGGACATAAAAAGAATACACAAATTACGCGATTCGTCTATATGGTTTGCCAGAAATAAGTAGGCAAGGACACTTATGGAATATTCTATGCGTTTGGTCACTATGGTATGAAAAAATTGCGTGCCTGGTCCTTTTTGCCAGCGTCGTTTGTTTTTAGCCGTTAGTCAACACCACATCACCAAGTTCGCTGTCGTGGCTTGCCACTTTAGTAGTTCACCGGGGCTAAGTGACTTATGTGGCTTGCCAGGTCGGCACAGAAACCAGATACCTTCTCCCTTGTCGATCTAGTTCCTCCTTTTGTCTTCTTTTTTTCTTTCTCACTTGAGGCAGCAAACATGGACGCAGGCCAAGTGGTTAGGCATTGGCTAAGTTGCACCAAAACGGATACGGCATCGGGAAACGGATACCGGAAACGGCAAAACTAATATATATATATATATATATATATATATATATATATATATATATATATATATATATATATATATATATATATATAGAATTAGGATCGGGTGAGGACTCAAAATTTGGTGAGGACTGCGAGGACAAATTATGGCCTTCGGATTGAAAAATTAAATGGATGAGATTTAATTTTATTTATCGTCAAAATCTCACGAGATGAATTGGTATTTTCGTAATTATTTGCGAGATTTTAACAAATTCCAGCAAAAGCTAAATTTTTTTAGGGTCAAAATCTCACGTGGCTGGGCTTTTATTTTTTTTCCACCTATTTCGTTTTTTGGTTATAACTTTTTTTTTCTTTACAAAAAAAAATTCTGAAAAAACCAAAGTTCTTAAAATTTGATTCTCTACAAAATGAGCACAATCATGAAATTTTGAATAATAATATTTTTTTAATTTTTTATTTTTATAAAAAACCCAGAAAAAAAATTTCTCTAAAAATCATGAAAATTTAAAGGATACTTCTACTCACTATTGTAGTGACTTTGTAAAAAGAATTTTTAAAAAATAAGTTTTTGACATGTTCATATTTTCAGTTTAAGAAATACTTGTATTTATAAAAAATAATGAAATATTTTTATCCAAATTAAAAAAATCAGTTGATAAAGTTTTTCGTAATATTATTCTAATGAGTTAGTAAAAGAAAATTTTTAAAAATATTATTGTTAAGGAACAAACGTTTTGATTAAATGATTTTAAAATTTTATAAAAAAATAGGTAGTGAAAATTTTCGTTCTTCAAATTGAAAATCTTCTTAAAGGTTTATTATACATCATATATTATGAACATTTTGATTTTATTTGAATAAGGTTGTTTAGATCCAAACTTTATTTTGAAAGCTTACAAGTTTTTTTTTTTAAATTTGAACATAATATGATCTAAAATTAGATGATTCAAAATATTAATGATTTAGAAACCTTATGATTCAATTTTTAATGATCCTTAGTTATATTTTTTATGATTCAAAATTAAATGATTCAACAATTATAATGATCCAAAAGTTATTATGAACAAAAACTTTATTTAATTAATATATTATTGATCCAAAATCATGTGATTAAAAATTGATATGATCCAAAATACTATGATTCAAAATGTTTTGATCTAAAATTTAATTAAATGATTCAAAATATATAATGATCAAAATTTTGTTATGAACAAAAATTTTGGTTTAATTAATATATTATTGATCAAAAATTATATGACTAAAAAATGATATGATCCAAAATACTATGATTCAAAATGTTTTGATCCAAAATTTTATGATCCAAAAATGATATGATCCAAAATTAGTATGACCTATAATATATGTTTAATTTTTTATGATTCAAAACTTTTATAATTGTTACATATTAAAAACTCGAACCTATATTTAGTTCAAAAATATAAAAAAGTACATAAAAATAAAAAATAAAAAAAAACAAAATAACACTAGTAGCTTCAAACATGTTGTAAAAACATTAAAAAATAAAAAGCAAAAAATAAAAAAAAATTAAAATATTAAAAACGAAAAAAAATTAGAAAAACGAAAAAAATTTAAAAAAATGAAAAATAAAATTAAATAAGTTAAAACGAGTATATAGACATTTAAAAAAAAATTAAAAATAATAAATAAAAAAATTTATTAAAAAACGAAAATAAAGAAAAAACCCACATAAATGACGTTCTATGGACGTTCGTCGCACGTAATTAAATCCTCAAGTCCGTATTACGTTCAATGGACGTGCGTCGCATGCGAACGCGTCACGTCTAAGTATTTAGTTTGACGTTTGTGCCCTTGATGAAGTGGGTGGTGGAGAATTGTCCTCGCAGTCCTCACCATTTTTTGAGTCCTCACCGAATCCACACCCTATATATATATATATATATATATATATATATATATATATATATATATATATATATATATATATATATATATATATATATATATATATATATATATATATATATATATATATATATATATATATATATATATATATATATATATATATATATATAAAACTCCAAAAATACTAAATCTTTCAAAGCGATTTAATTATCAATAATCAAATCATTTTCAAATTTCGGTTCATCTAGTGAGAGATCCGCAACCTCCAAAAAGCCTACATCTTCCATTGAATCAAAAGCATCTCCACCCACATCCCACATCTTTACATCTTCATTTGGATTCCTTGACAAAAGTCGGAGATTATTGTGGATGTAAACCAAGTCTTGAGCACGACTTGTAGTCAACTTGTTCCTCTTAAGCGAGTGAATAAATGCATAAGTACTCCAATTACGCTCGGCACAAGAAGAAGAACTAGGTAGTCCAAGTAATCTAAAAGCCAAAGTATGGAGTAAAGGAGTTTGAGCACCAAAGTTAACCTGCCAATTCTTGGGTTCCATAGTACCCATCTTTGAAATGCTTGTTAAATCCTCAAAAGGACCAGTCTTCATTGAAAACATTGCATACTCATCAAGGACTTTTCCATACTCATCATCATTAGGAAACAACCTTCAAAAACATTTCATCATTTCTTGTGAAATTTCTCCATCCCTATGTGGAGCACATCTTGTAGAATCCTCAAGTAACCATGCATCACTACAATATCTACAACATTTAAAAGTCAAAACATAAGTATCTAATTGAAATCAAGTGTATAATTTAAAATCATATACCTTGGATGTAAAGAGTGAGCTAGACAATTTAGGGGAGTGTTATTCTTCGCCCATCGAGCCACTAAAATTTGATGCATAACATCATAAAAGCAACTTCTTTGAGATGTCGGACGTTTTTCTTTCATGTATATCTCAATCTTCACTCTCTCAATCATCGCATCCCATATCTCATACACCAAGTGTAAACATGGCTTGTCGGTGTCACAAACTCTAATCATCTCATATATGGGTGCAATGAAACTAAGAATATATGTTACTTTGTCCCACCATTCATCATTAAAAATACATTGTTTCACAGAGTTTGCTTGGTCAGTGTCATCTAATCTATAAGAAGACCATTCATCGCTTATGACCATAGCTTGAAGACCCCTTTTGATAAATTTGATTCTCTTGAGCATCTCATACACCAAGTGTAAACTTGGTGAAAATCGAGAGTCTCATGTTATGGTTCATGATAAAATTCTTTATTGCAAACGCATCTACATGAACTTCTTTTATCCAGCTGCACTGTTCATATGTTAGTTGATTTGTTTCCACATTCCTTGGTGAACAAATGTTTTTCAAAGCAATATTAAGCGTATGAACAACACATGGTGCCTGATAGATGTGAGGAAACTGACACTATATAATCTCTCCAGCCGCCTTACAATTTGCTGCATTGTCAGTTATGATTTGCACAACATTTTGATGTCCAATTTCATTGATGACTTCTTTCATCAATTCAGCAATAAAAAATCTATCTTTTACTTCCCCAAAACAATTCACTGCCTTTAGAAACAGAGGACCATTACCTGAGGTGTTGGATTAGGTGTCTAAGCCATGACTTATAATTGTATTTATCTTATGAATAAAAGCAAAGTCCATTTGGGTTGCCCTCATAGATGGAGGATAGATGTATAGTTCAGTAGAGAGAATAATTGATTTATTAATTGTATAATAAATCAACAGAAAATAAATATATGGTTTATTAATATATTTAAGTGTTAATATATTAATTAGAAACTATAATAATTAATTAAGATTTAATTGGATTTAATTTAGTGGTTAAATTAATTAATATAAGGTGCAGGGACTGATTGGCAATTATTCAATAGTTGAATAACTGGCCAGGTAAAATCAGGGGCCAAGTTGGCGCCACCCTGGAGGCTCCTCCAGGAGATGGCGAAGTGATTAAATTAATTAATATAAGGTGCAGGGACTGATTGGCAATTATTCAATAGTTGAATAACTGGCCAGGTAAAATCAGGGGCCAAGTTGGCGCCACCCTGGAGGCTCCTCCAGGAGATGGCGAAACCCTAATTAGGGTTTTGGGGAGTCTGGTCCAAGTGGCCAAAAGCCTTGTCCACTTGGAGGCTTTCTAGGGTTTCAGGTGTAACCCTAGGAGGCTATATAAGGAACCCCCTAGGTGCCCTAAATCCCACGCCTCCCTCTCTCTGTAATTACTCTGCTGGACTGATTCTTCCATCCTTTGGGTGTGACTTGCATTTGAGGCAGGATCTCTTTGCTGCTTGCTTGAAGGATCATAAGATCAAAGGTTGGTTTTCTTAATTCTACTTTAGAATTGAATTGTATCCTTTAGGGTTTTAGTTTATTATCTTCATAGAAGAAATCATAGATCATCTTAGGGTTGCATGTGAACCATAGGAATTTTTGTGTTCATTGCTTGCATAGAATCCCTTCATGAGGTAGCCATGAGATTGATTAGAGGCTTTCTTGTAGGATCACTCCAGCCATCACTCACAATAGTCACACCTTTTTCTTTCCATGTAGACCTAAGTGGTTCCAATAGCCTGTGAACATGATCTTTTTCTTTTTGTAGTAATGTTGTTCTTAGCTTATTGTAACCAGGAGGTACATAACCATCAATTTTGTTGTTAGCAGCAAACTGAAAAGCCCTTACATAGTGTGGATTTCTTGCAAGATTAAAAGGTAAACCTCCGGTATAAAACATCCTTGCTATTTCTTGATCTAGTTGGTCCCTAATTTCAACACCAAAAGCTCTTTGAATAGGTGTTGAAATACCTTTCCTTTTCTTAAATCCAACACCAGCTTCACATGGCAACTCGACTTCTTTTGCTTGTGACTCGAGTTTCCTCTCTTCATACGCATCTTTTAATTGTTTCATGTTAAGTTTGCCAGTCGCTGTTGCTTTCTTGCAACTAGAAATCCTAATACATATATAATATCATATTATCATGTTAAGCCAACAAATACCTGTTTATTCATTTATGTTTTATTATGTCTAATAACAACAAAATTGATAATTAAATTGATGAGGGTGAATGAATTGTTGCCATCTTCTACTCGTTTCTGGTAAGCAGAACACATTTGTAAAAAGTTTTGTGATATTATGTCTAAGAACAACAAAATTGATGAGGGTGAATGAATTGTTTCCATTGCAATAGCCGTAAAATCACCCTTCATCCCGTTTCTGGTCCAGGAGGTACACATATTGGGAACAAAAACTGCCAAATAATTATGAAGCGATAATTAAATTGTCAACATTAAAGAGTAGTAGATTACCTTTCATACCAAGCAAATATGCTCTAACTCTAGAATATGATCCTTGTCTGATTTCACTACAAAAGTTACACTTGAATTTCTAACAGCCTCCTGATCCACCAAGTCTTTCCAGTTTAGTTACATTGTCCCACAATAGAGGTTGGTCTATTGACGTAGTTGATCCTTGTGTTTCTTCACTTTATTGTTCTTGAGAAGCCATAATCGACAGGTGAGAATTAGAAGAATTAGAAGGAGTCAAGGAGCTGATAATGACATAATTGTGATCGGTCAAAGAATTAGAAGAGCCGACTAAGCCATAATCGATAGGTCAAACAATTAGAAGGAATTGACTAAGCCCATTAGATATACAACCCAAAAAAGCCTGGTACCTCATAGAAACGACGCCGATACTTCATTGGAAACGTTTCTGCTTCACCCGAAACGTTTCTAGGTGTATCCATGGAGTATCCGTTTCCTATGCATTTTCAAAACGGGAGCGGCATCTATGGTGGCGTTTCGGTGCATCAAAGGGCATTGGTGTTCTGTGTGGAAGGTAGTGACTTCGAATTTCATCAGCCTTTCTTTTTTTTCTATAATTTTTAGTGAAAAAATATTCTATGGAGACGTGGCAAGCCAGTCAGCTGCCAATATATCGACTAACGGCAGAAAACAGATCACGTTGGCCAAAAGGACCAAACGCTTAAAATTTTTCAAGCCACATGTACCAAACCCAAAAAAAAATATATTAGACCAAAGGAGCCAATCGTGTAATTTTGTTAAAGATTATTTTGTCATTTTTTTAATTAGTTAATGATTAAAAAAGTGTTAATAAATTATTTGAACCCCATATATATATATATATATATATATATATATATATATATATATATATATATGTATGTATGTATGTATGTATGTATGTATGTATGTATGTATGTATGTATGTATGTATGTATGTATGTATGTATGTATGTATGTATATATATATATATATATATATATATATATATATATATATATATATATATATATATATATATATACATACAAAGAGAGAGAGAGAGAGAGGGGTAGAATAAAATGAAAACGTTTAAAAGGTTGAAAACGTAAGAACAAATCTCAGCCTTTTGTTTATCTAAATCCATGACTGTTTTTAAATTGGAAATTATTTTAGTTTTTCAATTTAATAATTAAAAATATTGTAAATTAATTACCCGAAAAGGTATATTAGGTATATTCCATTTCAATTGTTTCCTTCAATTTAGCATATTATCTTCTGGTTTCCGCCAAATTAACTCTCAAGAAGATACAATCATATCTTGAAGGAATTTTGGAATGATAATCGTTTTTCAGAGATACAGTCTCATACAAATACATCGTGAATCATTATCAATCTCGAATCATTACAAACCTTCTAAAAGAACTTAATTCTAATACCTCTAAAAGAACATTGTTATAATCATCAATGATTGTTGAATCAAAATAATTTTTGCTTCAATGATCATCAATGATTATCGAGTCAAAACAGTTTTTTAGTTTCATTAATCATCAGTTTTTTTGTTTCATTACTCATCAATGATTAACGAATATAATTTAAAGGTTATAATGTAATTAGGACACGCTAATGCAATCTAAAGGTTACTAACGAATGTTAACATTGTTACATGTACTAACATGAAAACTTATAAAGTTTTTGGTGAGATGTTAAAAACTACAAGTGCAATAAAGTTGGTTAAAAGATCGATGGTGATAACGAAACAGAAAGTGAATCAATTTTGCTATGTGATATTGATGCTCGTTACACAATCATGCCTATTTTCAGCAGAAAAAAAAGGAGCACAAGTTCATTTCAAAGAAGCTCATTTCAAGTCAAAGATACAATGTCTCAATAAATAAGAAACTTGTAATACCTTATGTTTTTATCATTTATGATTAAAACTGTGTTGTGTTTTTTTTTCTCTATATTGTGTTCTATATTCCTTTACAATGATAGTTGTAGTTGATTTTTTATTTCATTCTTTATTCATTTATGATTAGAGGTGTATTCATTTACAGTTACAAGTGTACTTATTTAAAAACAATGGTGCATTCATTTATGATTACATGTGTATTCCTTATTTTTATATGTGTATCAGGATTATTCATTTTATATTTAGAAGTCTATTCGTTTATGATTAAATGTATATTCATTTATGATGAAATGACAAATTATTGAACATTTTTTATCTTCTACTAACAATAAAAAAGACTAAATTATTATTTAATCATTTATGAACGAAATCAAGTGATACCATTAAAAAAAGATTCTTTTTTAATTTGATAAAAATAAAAATGATTTTTTACTATTCATTAATTAAAAATTATAAAAAGTAAATATAATCTTGTTTTTATAAAACTGTCAATTAGAATTCCTAGATTTTATGGATATTTGATTTAATTGTATAATTTAAAATTTAATTAAAACACACAATTACTGATATACCCTGATATATTGATTGGTCTACAATTGTTCTCGCGTTCCCAACCTTTTATGCTTTCTCATTTTAACCTCTCAATATATATATATATATATATATATATATATATATATATATATATATATATATATATATATATATATATGATAAAGTTCAACTGAGAACCTAAAAAAGTGAGAGAACGTAAGAACCCATTTTATAATTTTTTTTCTACACAATATTTTTTGTTTAAAAAATATATACCCGAAATTGTATTTTATGTGATTAGAAGATTTAAAAAAATATTTAAAAAAAAATCATTTTTTTTCTTTTTTTTTCATATGCATATACATATGTATATGCATATTCATATGCATATAAAAATGATTTTTTAATCTCTTAGATGTTGTATATACGTCAGTTAAAATTTTTTTGTTTTGAAAAAAGTTTATATATGCATATATATATATATATATATATATATATATATATATATATATATATATATATATATATATATATATATATATATATATATATATATACATATACATATACATATGCATATGTATAGTTACATGCATATGAAAAAAAAATATTTTTTGAGTATTTTTTTAAATATCTTAAACATTGTATATACGTCACATTGAAAAAAATATAAAAAAGCTTATATATGCATATATGCATATACATGTGAATTTTTATATACATATGCATATAATAATAAAAAAATGCTTTTTTAAATTTCTTAGACACAGCAAATGAAAAAATTGGGTGCAATATTTTTCGAAAAATATTGTGTAAAAAAAGTTCCTAGGTTCTCACTTTTTTAGGTTCTCTCTATAACTATATATATATATATATATATATATATATATATATATATATATATATATATATATATATATATATATATATATATATATATATATATATATATATATATATATATATATATATATATATATATATATATATATATATATATATATATATATGTTTAGGTTCAAATAAGAACTATCTTTATTGTGAGAACTTAATAACTAAATCTGTCATTTAATCAATATTAATCTTATCGCCTCTATTAATCAGTAATAAAAATTCAAAAGGGTATTTTCAGAATTTTAACTTAATAATAAATATTCTAATTAAATTAAAACCCTATAATTATGGTAAATATCTGACTTCTTTCTTTTTAGCATTTTAAAATTTGAGTTTTTACGATTTTTTGTATTATTATTTTTCATTATTCATCATCTCATTTTTTTCCTAAATAATCGATGAGCATTTTAAAATTTTAATTTTTACAGTTTTTTGCATTATTTTTTTCCCATTATTCATCATTTTTCAGAATAATCGTTCATTTTATATAAGTATATTCGAACATATTATATACGGTATATTCTAATGAGAACAAAGTATATGCATATATGAATTAAATATAAAATATGTATTTCAATATGAATATAATATACTTTAAGGAACATTGTATATTCTATAATGAATTCATTATATTCTAGAATAAATTTGGTACATTCTAACATTACACAAGTTAATCTAAGATAAACAGAGACTATTTTTAATGAAGAAAACTCTAACAAAATGTCTTATGTTCATAAGTGGAAACCACACTCCCTTCTCCAAATAACAGAGCCGAAGGAACACGAACTATGATTCCTGCTTTAGCTTGTTCTTTAGTTACATTAACACCAAAAAATGAGTCGATTGTTTTTCTACCCGTATTCAAACTCCAAATTAGCCAATTAAGTATAACTAAAATAAAGTTTAAATGTTGTAAATAAACTTATATGTACCTTTCCAATAACTTATTATCCTAATGGAAGGGGTTTGACTGTAACAATTCCACTAAAAACATTTTCAAGAACATTGGTAGAAATAGTTGTCTTAATAGGAACTCTAAGCTTAGTTAAATAGGAAAATTGAAATGAAAGAGAATAACTATAAGGGTAAAAATGAAATTATCTTATGGAAGTATAAGTAAAAATGTTACTTGAATAATGCTGCAAACATTGTGTTCACTGTTTCAAGGTTAGAAAGGTCAATTTCTATGTCTACGCCATCTACATCAATGACCTAATTGATTGATAACAACTGGTTTTTAACTTATTGGAATAGACCAAAGTTGCTAAAGAATGTGTAAAAGTTTGTTATATATTTTAAATTTATTTGACATTTTAGTTTAAACCTTTTAACATTGTATTTAGATTAGCAAATAATTATATTAAATTAATAAAAAGTTATAGTATTTAATAGACAACGTTTTACATCTAATAATATATTAAAAAATGATGTATACTATATTTAAAACTAAAAATTTATATTAATATTAAAATAATAAATAAATTTAATATGCCAAAAAATTTCGTTATTTATGGATACTTTGTCTCCTAAACATACAAAAAATCTATATATCTATTATCTATTATTTATTATCTAATCTATTATCTATCTATTATATATTATCAAGGAAACATTTTTCCTTACACCACATGAATTTGAAATCTCCAAAACTCTTCAACTTCCAACCTAATATGTATTATTTAAATATGTTAGTAATGTAAAATGAAATCATATTAATGATACACCTTTTGAATTATCAATATAATATACTTACTTTGTTAATTTAAATACCATGTTAGATCTAAATATCTATTATCTTTATCTTTATCTTTATCTATTATAATGAATACCATTCAAATCAATGTGGTTCAAGATAAATGATTTATCTTTTACCATATTAATTTGGATAGTTATTTTTCTTTGTCCCATATTAATCGCAAAGTTTTAAAGTATTCTACTATTTAGTTTCAACTTCCAAAAGTATAGAAACTCAAAATTGAAACTTAAAATTAATTAAAACATTTAAAAACCTGATTAAGTTAGAAGTTTATAGTATGTGGTTTGTAAAAATCAACATTGATGTAAACATTTTCGACTCAGACGATTTATAAAAATAAACATTTTTATTTGTAAACGTTTTAACAATCTCATATAAAAAAAATCATTCAAAACAATGTGATTCAACATTAATGATTTATCTTTACTATATTCTTTTGATTTTTTTTGTCTCATCTATCTAACCTTTCATCTCTCCCTTATATAATACCACTCATTTTATTCCATTATCCATCAATATTGATCATAGTACGACTTTTAAAGTATATTATTAATTAGTTGTCACTTTATCGTTGAAACACCTTCTCTCAGAGTGTTACAAGATTATACTATTTTGTTTTTACTTCCAAAAGTATTAAAACTTGAAAGTGAAAATAAATATTACTAAAAACTAATTAGATTACAAATTTAAAGTATTCGGTAGTAAAAAATGACAACGGTGTTAACGTTTTTTTAAACTCGTCACGATATATGTACATAAAAATTTTCAATAGCAAACGTTTAAACATTGTTCAAATAAATTAAATTGAATGATTATATATATATATATATATATATATATATATATATATATATATATATATATATATATATATATATATATATATATATATATATATATATATATATATATATATATATATATATATATATATATATATATATATATATATATATATATTGAAGGGTTTTCTAGCAAACAATGAACAAATAATTCTTATGGTTCACATGCAACCTTAGAAAGATCTATGTTTTCTTCTATGAAGATATTAACTAAAAACCTAAAGCCAATAATATATTTCTAAAGATCAAATTAAGAATAACCAACCTTTTGATCTTGTTCTTGAAGCTAGCAGCAAAATGATCCTGCCTCAAATGCAAGTCACACCCAAGCAATGGAGAAGATGATCCAGCAGAGTAACAGAGAGAGAGAGAGAGAGGAGGCGTGAATTATGAGGAGCCAGAGGGTTCCTTTTATAACCTCCTAGGGTTACACCTGAAACCCTAAGGAGCCTCCAAGTGGGCAAGCCTGTTGACCACTTGGACCAGATCCCTAAACCTTAATTAGGGTTTTCTATATATATATATATATATATATATATATATATATATATATATATATATATATATATATATATATATATATATATATATATATATATATATATATATATATATATATATATATATATATATATATATATATAGTGACACCCCATTTCTACTGTTTGCAAATACTATGGTTTTTCGTATATATACATGATTACAAAAATACGGTTTATCAAAAACCGATTATTTATATGTTAAAAACTGTGGGTGTACAAATTCACATCAAGCTAACCATAGTAAGCAAGAAGGATTTAACCTTGAGTCCAATATAGGAGCTAACTTAAGCTCCACTCCAGCTAAACTTCATCCCATCGATAACAACTTATATAGACCTGGAATACATGGCAAAACATAGAATACGTAAGACAAAAATTGTCTCGTGAGTTACATGAGTTTTAGACTCAAACTTTTAATTTCTTTTCCAACCTTTTTATAAAACTTATAACATAAAAACATCTTTCAAGTTTTATAATAATATCATGCCATAGCTCTACACTTTTCAAAATCATTACATATCATACCTTGTAAAAATATATTCTTTCAAAACTTTAAAATGACAACATACTATAATTCTTTACTTTTCAAAATCATTTTATGACATACTTTACAAAATTAATATTTTTCTTACTTTCTTTGACTGGTTTTATAAGCTTGCTGGATTTTTATACTTAGGGCTTTAATCACTATAAGTGATTCCCCAAGTCTCTATGGCTAGAAAGAACGGATCAATCCTCACCATAGAAGTGCTGAGGCAGTCTACTTCGCGATGGGGCTTGTCCCCCATAGACCCCTTACCTAACCCGGGAAGGTTGGAACATAGTTCCCTTACTAACGCTGCTTGCTACAATTACCAGTCATACAAAACATTTTCTGCTTGCTTGAACATTACATACATACATATAACTTATGGCTAAGCGCCAAACTTCATTACTTTCTGTCTTTATGGCTAGATGCCAAATTTATAATTTTCCAAAGATATTGTGGCTATATGTCCTTTCATACTTGAAAACATATAAAGTTTGTAACCAAAACATATTTCTTAAACATTTTATGGCTATATGCCTATCCATACTTTCAAACATGTATAACTTGTATTAAACATGTACTTTCACATAATTGGTTCATAGACCAAAACTTACTTTCACATAATTGACTCATAAGCCAATATATACTTTCACTTAATTTGACTTATAGTTCAAAACATATCTTCAATTATAGCATTATACTTTCACAAATAAGTTAGAAATAAAACTCTTGCATATAATTTCACATATAAGATTTTATAAGAAATCTTGAAAATACTTACTTGCCATGTACCCCAGAATGGGTAAAAATACTGCATGTACTCACCTCACGTATTGCTAGAAAATTGGCTACACGTTCCTTGTATTTATACTCTTTTGATCCATTAGTCACTTGACATGGACCTATAATTAACATATTATACATTAACATTAATGCTAACTGATTCTATAACTCATTAGAGTCCTTATAATACTATCTTGGGTCATAATAAGTCTATAACTTTTAAATGACCAACTTTAGTTAAGTTGTATTTTATACGTATTTTGCTACAGTACCCTCGGGGATCGTATTTCGATTCCGACAATTTTTCATGAAGTTTCATAACATATTAGACCTATGTTTAAAATTTGAGGTCAAACGGACAAGTTTAAGATCAAAACTCAAAATCCATTTGGGCTTGGCAGGAGACTAATTGAGAAAACTGCATTTTCAATCTGCCGCTGGGCGCACCGCGCCCAAGGAGGGGCGCACCGCGCCAGATGAACAGCAGCCCAGAATTGCCCAATTTTTATGCTACAAATTTCCATTTTCTCATATTAAGCCCTTAATACATGACTTAATCCCTAGGGTTTGTTCCAAGACCAAAACCATTCATTTACTTCATGTCTTTAATCATAAAAATCATAGATTTTGATTACTTTTCCAAACATTCCCGTTTTTGCATTTTTGATCCAAAAAACCGAATTTGTTTGAAATTAATCATTTCTACTGCTTTATTTTAACAAATACCACATATGGAACTCATTAAAACCCTTTAGGATTAATTTGATCATATAAAATTGAATTCTAAGGCTTTTGACAAAATTCCAATTTTTCAACAATACCAACATACTTTGATATTTTTAAGATATGTTCTTAATACTTGACTTAATTAGTTTATAATCATTCTAGGACTAAAATAACAACTCCTTTATACATCTAAACCATAGTTTCTTCAATTTCATCACTTTTGATTGAAATCATCCCCAAAAACTCATTTTTACTCAAAAAAATCATTTTAATGAATTTCCAAGATTGGAATTGATTTCTCATGTCTTTTATGACACTTTAGACTTATTAGATCATTTACAATCAGTTTCAAACTCATAATTTGATTTATTTTCATAAAATCCCGTTTTTGATAATTTTCCCCAAAAATGCAAATTTTTGAAATCAATCACTTAGGAATGTATTTATACATCTTAAGTGATTATTAGAACCTAACAAAACAATAAAAATCACTTTCAATTTCACAAACCCATTTCTAGGGTTCTTGAGCTAAAATTCTTATTTCTTGATTTTTAACACTTTCAGTGGTTAAACTAGGTTTAGATTAAGACACAAGTTAAGACTAGGAATCATAGGATAATCCTCCTCTAGCCACTAAAATCTCGAAGCTACAGTAACTTGCTTACGGGAAATGGGTTAAACAACTCTAAAATCATGTTTACTAACCTTCTTTGGCTTGGAATTCTTCAATTCCAAGATAGTTGCTTCAATTTCTTCATGAATCCTAGAAATCGTTTTCTCCCGTATCCTCTCTAGAACCATCTTCAGAAATTATGATTATTAATGAGATATTTTCCCATTTTTATATTTTTCCAACTTTGGCTTAATGACAAAACAGCCCCTGGACTTAATTTCTTCATATTTTTAACACTAGAACCCAACTCTTATTACACTAAGTTTTATTTCTTACATTTTTGGTCCAAACTAGAATTATACTTTTATAATAAATCTTATACATGGGCAAATGACCAAATTACCCCTTTATGGTAAAATGACAAAATTACCCTCTTTTACTAGAATTAACTTTCAAATACTTATCACCATTATTTGGTGTCAAAATTTTATTTCATTATATATAAACTCCAAAAATTATATTTTCCTTACTTAAAAGTCATTTGGATGTCAAATGACCATTTTGCCCTTTCTCACCATCTTTTTCCAAACTTTTGGTATTTTACCACATTTCTAAGTAAATTATTTTAAAACTTTTAAAATATTTTTAGTCTTTTCTTTACGTATTTTCTCGAATATAAATTCGAGATTTTTGGGTCGTTACATATATATATATATATATATATATATATATATATATATATATATATATATATATATATATATATATATATATATATATATATATATATATATATATATATATATATATATATATATATATATATATATATATAGCCAACCCTAGAGAAGTCTCCAAGGGTGGCATCACTTTTGGCCCCTGGACTTCTCTTTGCTAGTTATTCAACTATTAAATAAATACAAACCAGTCCCTACACTTTTAATTAATTAATTTAATCACTAAATTAAATCCAATTAATTGTAGAATAAATCTTAATTAATTATGATAGTTTCTAATTAATATATTAACACTTAAATATATTAATAAACTATTTATTTATTTCTATTGATTTATTAAACAATTAATAAATCAACCTTTCTCTCTATTGAACTCTACATCTATCCTCCAGCTATGAGGGCAACCCAAATAGACTTTGCTTCAATTAACAAGATAAATACAATTATAAGTCATGGCTTAGACACCTAATCCAATATATATATATATATATATATATATATATATATATATATATATATATATATATATATATATATATATATATATATATATATATATATATATATATAATATAATATAAAAAATGTCATCGAGACAATATGTTTCAAGAAAAGTTATTTATCTTTCACTATATTAATTTGAAGTTTTTTATTTGTCTCGGATTGCTTCACACATTTATATAACCTTTAATCATTCTCTTATATAATACCACTCATTAGGTTCCCTTATACTTCATCATACCATTGTTTTAAAAGTCTATTGTTAATTAGTGGTTAATTTATCTTAAAACATGTTTTTATCTCAAAGTTTAAATGAACTATACTCAATTGTTTTAGTTTTCAAAGCAGTGAAACTATAAGATAAATATTAAATTGGGTTAAAACTATTAAGAACCGATTGGCTTGCAAGTTCATAGTGTCATAATTCAATGTATGGTGACAACATTTATACCATTTTTTGATTTAATAAGAAATATCGCTCAAAGTTGATAACATTTTTCGGTTGAAACTACAATAGATGTTTGAACATTGTTAAAAAATTTAAATATTTATCTATATAAAGGTTATTTAATTAATGTGGATGAATTTTTATCATGTAAAACATTAATTTGAATATTTTTAGAAAAAAATAAAAGTGGGCTCCCGTAGGTATCCATCTAAATAACACAAAAGAACAAAAGAACAAAGATATGTGGAAAATAGTCTTGGCCTCTCTACTTATAGATGTTTGCTTTCTCTTGAAATTTGTTTCTTAAGCTATGTGGGATGATGAATATATTAGTCTCTTTATTCTAGATGTTTAGTTTCACTTCATTTATGTTTCTTAAGCGATGTGGGATAAGAAAATGATAGAAAACAATATACTATAAAAAAAGTTTGATCCTATATCGTCATGATAAACCAACTTAATAAGTTTTTCATTCAATAAATAAAGGTCTCCCTTAAAGTAAAACAATTATATGAATCATTAGTCATTTTTATTGTTGAAAACATTTCTAAATATTAAACTTTAAAGAGCATATAGTTAAAAGTTTTATTATTTTTATTTTAATGAGTTTAAACTTTTAAAATGCAGCGAGTTGATCTCGTGATGAGATCTGTATTCCTTTATCAAGTTGCACAAAATGCAATGCATCGTACCCCATAATCCGATTTTGAACTTTCGTGATACAGTTTCTGTCTTTAAAAATTCTCAATCGCATAAGTGGCGCGATGTGCGGTTTTGACTACATATCACACTGTAAACACTATTAAAACGTGTCTATATTCTTATCAACTAAAGTGTATTATCCAAAATATTTGAATAATAATGAAAGCCTTTTCAAAACTATAGCAAAATAAGTACACTATCACTCAATTATTGTTGATATTTCTGGGTTTCATCCATTTATTTATTTCTTAACATTGAAACTCTAAAGTGACAATTTCTAATACTATCATAGACGTCATTGAATCAATGTAGTTTAAGATAAATATTTATCTTTTACCATAAGAATTTTTACTATTTTTGTCGTCTAAATTTTTGATACATGTATCTATTATTATATAATTGAAAATAATATGGACGTTTTTATATAAACTTTTTAAAAATGGTATACAAATAACATGTATTTGTCAATATTATAACTATATAATTTTCTTCCTCGCAACGCGCGGGCATTCGCCTAGTATATCTGCACCGTATTGATTTGAAACTTCCATGTCTTTTTATATTTGAAGGACTTTTCAAATTTCTTTTTTAAATGATTACTAATTGCTTTATCACAACCATACTTTACAATCGCCTAAACTATGTGTATTTAATAGAGTTAAAGTTGAATTTGGTCACTTAACTATCTGATTTGTGTTCATTTGGTTATTTAATTTTGTTTAAGTTGTAAAATGTCACCCAACTTTTTATATATTCCTGAAATGGTCACTGTGACCGATTATAACAGGTCATAGTGACCATTTCAGAAATAAATAAAAAGTTGGGTGACCTTTTACAACTTAAACAAAGTTAAGTGACCAAATGAGCAAAAATCAAAAAGTTAAGTGACCAAATTCAACATTAACATTTTTTTATATTATATTTTAAATACCAAACAAAAATATAGCTTCGACATTTTCTAAACTACATAAAACACTTGATTAATGACTATTAATCTAGTTAAATAAAAGATTAACATGAGTAATTATATTAACATGATGCAAACACATTGTGTTTAATCAACTTAAACCTTCAACACTCTTTTGTGTATTTCTAATTTTGTTTAAATAATCATATATTTAATATTGTTACAAAAATTATGTCAGGAAAATAGTTTTTTTTACCTAATAAGGCTATTAATGGATTTAACATATATATATACATTTTAAACTCGTAAGATTCATATCGGTTTAGCTAAGAGTCTATTTTAAAGTAATGCGTTGAAGATAAAATATAATTTAAATTAACCAAGATCTAGATAGATGAACAAAAACCAGTCATTGTCATATCTACAACCAATAAACATCCCTATTGCAAATCGTGTGAATGAAAATGTTTAATATAAATAGTAAATACTATTTTATCAATCTACGATTATTTTCCCTTTTTAGATGATCTAAACATATTACTAGAAATTAAAACTAACCAATTAAATAGAAAATCACTCAACCATAAACCATCACCCGATCCCTCTTCTTTATATACATAATTATTTTTTGATCAAATTAAATGTTTTTTATAAAATATTTTATAAATTATATATAATTAATATTTAAACTTGATCAAATTGAATAGTTTTTATAAAACACTTAGTAAACCATATATTATAATTATCTTCTAAGAAATGGAGTTTGATAATATGTAAGTGCATTTTACAATTTTATATATATATATATATATATATATATATATATATATATATATATATATATATATATATATATATATATATATATATATATATATATATATATAGACACACACACACATATATAGATTCTTTTCAACAATATATCAACGTTAGTTTATAATCATAAATGTTACGGTAAAGTTATATAGTATAATGATATTATCACATGAATCATGATAATTCATTTTAAATAAACATTAGTTTTTAATTGTTTAAAGTTGAAGATGAAACATTATTTTAATTTTATTGTAATGTAATTTTTACAATTAAATATACGTAAAAACATGCTTTTAGTATGCTTATTTAATTAATACAAACTTTATCATTAGTTTGGAATCGTAAATATTATAACAAAGTTAGATATTATAACGATAGTATCACATTAATTGAGGTAGTTTATTTTAGTTAACATTAGTATTTTAGTTGCTTAAGTGTTAACGATAAAATTATATTTTTAGTTTTATTGTATATATAATGTGTAAATTAGTTGAACCAGTACATGACAATCTGAAGCTTTATAACAATTTAACATTAGCAGGCTCTGGATTTGGGTCATAACTGTTTTCTTAGATGTCTATCATATTAGAATATAATTTCATCAATATGTATATTATTATTATGTATTTAAACTAATTAGTGTTTCTAAAATTATAGTATATAATCGCTTTTTAAATAATAATCCATGAATTTTTTGTTATAAGAAATATTTTGTTGTCTTTTTATCTAATCCAATTCAAAAGCCTTTTTAAATCATCATATTTAATTCATCAATTGTAAGATTTTTAGTTAAATTTAACGCAAAAAATACGTATTTTAAAATTAATAATTGTTGTATCAACATTCAAGAACCAATTTAGTTAAAGTTGAAAAAATATATGATAATTTTTATTTTTTATTTATCATTATTTTAAGTATCATGAATATCAATTAACTATCTTAACTTAAAAATACCATTTGAATCGTATACAATTAGTTAAAAGTTAGAGAATATTGCTATTAAAATAAATATTCAATGGAATTAGACTATTTTCATTTAATATATGGTTTAATAGAACCACATGAAAAAACTTCATTTCAATTAGGGACTTCACCATTGTGGTGACATATTTTAAGATAAGTTAAATTAATCAATTGAAAGATGAGTGAGTGAGTTATTCAAGTGCACTTGTGTACGATATAGAAAACAGTCAATCCTAATAATAAAAATGATATACTGGTGTTGTAGATGGTATTCGCTAAAGATATAGTATATTTGTGTTTATATTTATATTTTCTTTGTACTTATTGTTGATAGATATATAATTATGATGGAAAAAAAAGTTAAACATTTATTTTGAAACAGAATAATCTGAATATTATTTTGTTAATTGAATTGTATTAGTATAATTGCTTTGAAATTATTTATTTTCAATTTTCTAATAAAAGTTTTTTTATCTTATGGTTAAAGATAATATTAATATTTTACATCAATCATTTATTTTATTTTAATATAAAAATAATTATCTTATAATTAATAACAATTAATTAATTATTTTTGACAATATATCTATTAATATTTTAAATACGTAATATTTTTTACGCGGGACATCCGCCTAGTCACAATATTAAGATTTATCGTTTAAAAAATTGGAGTGGATTTCTAAAAGAATGGACCGAAAAAGAAGCCCATAACGATTTTGGGCTTCGACAAAAAAGCATACAAAATACCTTAATCGTTAGGGTTTTCAACTTGAGAGGCGAATCTACCACCTTCTTCACTCCTCGACTGTTGTTCTATCGCCAGCCGCTGCCGCAGCTAACTGTTTCTCTAAGCTGATTGAATGGTGCGTTCCTACCATTCTTCTTTGTATATTTACGGCAATTCTACTTGAATCAGAAATCTTATAGAATTATGATACATTGTTTTGCAGGCGCCTAAGAAAGAGAAGGCCCCTCCACCGTCGTCCAAGCCCGCCAAGTCCGGCGGTGGAAAGCAGAAGAAGAAGGTCATACTTTTACCGATATTTATCATTTATTCTTTAGAAATCCTTCCGATTCTTGTTTCTGACACTCTAGAATTGAACGCATTTGATTTTTATTTAATTTGTTGGAAATTGCAGAAGTGGAGCAAAGGAAAGCAAAAGGAGAAGGTAAACAACATGGTGCTGTTCGATAAGGCTACTTACGACAAACTACTATCAGAGGCCCCTAAGTTTAAGCTCATCACCCCTTCCATTCTTTCCGATCGTCTTAGGGTAAGTTCTCGTACGCTCCTGGTATTCAGATGTCAATACGATAGTCGATAGTCTTATTTCGATTATAAATTATGCGATAAGTCTAGCGCATAGACTCACTCCTATACTTTACGTTGATTATCTGCTTCAATAGTTTTTTGCTTGATTGTATTACTTTCATTTGTGTTCATCTAGGTTAGTTTTCTAAATTTTTGATCGGATTAGCCATTTCATTGCTATTTACTTGCGATTTTCTTCATTGATTTGGCAATCGACTAAAAAGCAATCGGATAAACTGAACAGCCAAAAGCATTATTGCAATACGCTTCTTTTGCATTAGTATTTTGAGCAATATGTGTTTGCAAACTGATATCTTATTGCTGCTGGAATCAATTGTAACTGTATCTTGTATGCTGATGACAGATTAATGGATCGCTTGCAAGAAAGGCAATAAGGGACCTGATGGCAAGAGGGGCAATCCGGTTGGTTTCTGCACATGCAAGCCAGCAGATATACACCAGGGCTACCAATACTTGAGAACATTTGAGCTAGGTTTAGTATTATCTTTTTGGCCTATGAATCGTTTGGTTAACTGATTTTATTTGTTTTGATGAGGATTTGCTAATGAATATTGTCATCAGTTTTCAGAGTGAATTCTAGACCGATCTTATATGTGTTTGTGATTGTTATAATACATAGGGGGTGTTTTTCTAGTGTTGAACAGGTTAAAGTTGAATTAGACAAGCATTTAAATGTTCTCATGTTAATTTTTCTAATATGAAACTTATATATGCATAAGCAGCTACATGACATATTTCCACAAAATCAAGCATTTATATTTATTGAAAATTTGTAACTGTGTATAAGACTTCATTGATTTTACCAAATACGTATTTCCAACAAAACTAAATTTTGGGAATGCAGTTTCTACCGGTCAATATCCAACATCCTTCTAAAAAATAAGATGCGAAAAGAGAGTTTGGAGAACAAAATATAATCCGATCAATTTTGTCAAAATACCTAATCTTGCAGGTAGAATTACCACGGTTTGTTGTGACTGACACATACCATTCAATTGAAACTGACTTTCAGAAGCATACACTAAGACCTCACGGAGTACTCATCATGCACACACACCGTGATGGCTGACTAGGCTCCTCATCACACCGTGAACACCACCCCGGGTGGGGTGTGATCGTGATGTATTGTGATGGTGATCACGGTTGATTACAACCAATTACAAGGAAATACAAGCTTTCATGCATATTGTACACACTATTCTTGTTCACATTAGCCTTTAATTTTGAATTTTTTTAATTAAAAAAGATGATGTGGTGTGATGAAATGTGATAGGTAAAGTGTGTGTTGTGATGGAGTGATAGGGAAAAAAGTGACGTAGCGCTGATGTGTCACCCATCACATTTGTGCAATGTAATAGGTACTCCCACTAGTCTAACTTCGATTTTGTTTGCCATAATTGATTTGCTAGCATATGAACAATTCTAACAACATTGTGAAGAATGTGGAACAATATTTCTTGCCTTAATTGATTCGCACCCAAGCAATAAAAAATTGCCTATAGCCATATGAGCCTTCACGCAGACACCTTGGACTGTTAGCTATATATGTATAATGTTGTATGTTTGTTGATTTTAAAAACCCTATACGAATAGAAAAAAAAAACCCTCAATAAACTTTTTTAATGACGTAATTTGCAAGGGATTAGCGACAGAATTTTACGAGGTATCAATGATGGGGTTTCACAAGAAATTAGGGAGAGATTAGTGACGGATAAATTATTTGACATGCCTTTTTGGCAATAGAAATAGAGAAAATGTTTTTGTTCCTGCCTTTTATTCATACTAATCTTCCTATCCATGTGAAATTGTGACATTTGTCTTAAAATATTATTAGTTTTATTAAATGTGACACTTGTCATAATTTCACATTGATGAGAATATGAGTAGGAATAAAAGGTAGGAATCAATACAATTACTCATAGAAATATTTTGTTACTAATGATTTTAGTGACAAATTACTGACGGATTTTCCATCAACTATATATTAAATAAACGTAAATTTTTTGCGGGCCCTTCTTAAATGACACGGGCCCTGTGCGGTCGTACACTTTGAACACCCTTAGAATCGGCCCCCTGGTACAGGGTCTAACCCTTTCGTAAGTATATTTTGTACCGTGCATATATTGTTACTGAATGAACTTGAAATTTTTCATGGGAAAATAATCATTATCATGGTATCAGAGTCATATACCTATATACCTAGAATATCATTTTTCATCTCTCTCCGGTCCCTTCATTCCGGTTGTGACGTTTCTTCCAAGTAGTAACCCTACGGCCTCCGTCGTCGGCCTCTCCTTGCCCTTCTATTATGATCGGTTCAAGCTCCACTTCTCCTTCCTCTGAAAATCCTTATGGAATCACCAATATCTAAACATCGGTTCCTCTCTTGATCTGGATCGACTAAATTATGACCCGTGGCGTGAGCTATTCTTCACACATTACGTTGGCTATGGTGTAGATGATCATCTCAAAGAACCAAAGGAGGGTGCCGTTGACAACCAAGACTGGCTACACATTGACTGAATCGTTAGAACTTGAACTAATGGCACCATATCGTAACCATTGTTAGAGAAGACATTGAAGCGTAACTCTACTGCCTCATAAGATATCAATGGCTAGAAACCCTATTCCAAGATAACAATGATGTACAAGCCGTCTAACTAGATAATGACCTTCGTACAATCTCAATGGTTGGCTCTTCGATCATGGAGTATTGCACAAAAATAAAGACTATTTGTGATTTACTTGACAATATCGACTCCGCAATACCGGAAGAGAGCCTTGTGATGTATATGATCAATGTTTTTAATCCCTTAAATTTAACTACATGGTAAGTCTCATAAGCCTTAGATCTTCGTTTTCCACCTTTTTTGAGGCCCGATCAATGCTTTTACTCGAAGAACATAGGAACAGGCCCAACAAAATCAAACTATATGGATGACCCAAGTTTAAAAAAAGTTAAAAACCAACGGCGCAAACTTTTTCCTCTCTACACCTCATAATATCAAATTTTTTGGGTTTGATTTCGGTCTCTTATTCTTAGCTAATTATGTATCTATGTTGTGTATGCTTCTTTCGTTTTCATTAGTCGATGTATATCTTTTTTTTTGAACGGCAAATCTATCCTACTCCTACTTCTAAACTTCTACTTATTCTTAGCTAATTATGTATCTATGTTGTGTATGCTTCTTTCGTTTTCATTAGTCGATGTATATCTTTTTTTTGAACGGCAAATCTATCCTACTCCTACTTCTAAACTACTCATTGTTATGTTAGTGCCAGGGTTTGAACCCATGACCTCCTTGTTAGTAATCACCTTGTTAGCCAAGTGGGCTAGCCGATGTATATCTAGTCCGTGTTTTGACCGTTTATATGCATGTTTCGTTTGGTTTTTGACTTGGAACTCGATAATGACCCACACAGAACTGTAGAAAGCCACGTGGCAACGCTAAAAAATACACGCGGACACGCCTCGCAAGAACACCATTCCACGACCAACATATTATAACGGAATCATAAACATGAAGAAAAGAGGAAACGTTAATGGATCTGAGAAAGGTAGAGGAAATAGTGAACGATTCCAAAGGTGGAATCATCGAGAAGAAAGAAGCAATCGTATCAACCCTCTCCAATCGTAATTCCGACGCCGATTCCGACGCTGGTGTTTCCAATCCGACAACACCACCGGTGGATGCCGCCAGTGCTCTTCAGCTCTTCCTTAATCACATACCAATCTCCTCCATTCCTGGAATCCACAATTCCCCCTCTACAGGTACACTTTTCATGGCTAATCGATTGATACGAACACCAAATCAGGGTGTTCGACGAGTTTCATATGCTAAAAACCGTTGCGGAATTTCTAGGTAGATGGTATGATTGACGTTTGCGATTTGAATGTATGGCAGTTCTGGTTGTGAGAACACAGGAATGCGTGAAAGATGTGATCAAGATGTTATATGAGAAAAATGTAAGTGGAGCTCTGATTGCCGACGGTTTGGAACCGGATCCGACCACATTCACCACATCATTCTCACACCCCTACGTTGGGTTCATTAGCTTCTCCAATATGGTTCTTTGGACTCTCCAGGTACTTCCTCGGTTTGATTATTTAAATAAAGATTCAGAGAAACGGTTAAGATACCAATGAAGTAGCTCTTAACAAAATTCAATATATGGTTATATGTTTATGTATAACTGAAACATGATGCTTCCATTCTAGGAATTCAAAAAACATCACTTTGGGAGCGAGAAGGATAATGCTAAAAGGTCCAAGAAGAAGCCACAAGGATTCTTCTCCTTACTCAATCAAACTCCAATCGTTTCAGAAACTAAGGTGTTCTCTATAAACTGTTTCAACGTTAATATTACATCTTTTTCCCCATTAAGTGCTGTATACATTATTTGATGTGATCCAGATAGGCGAACTAGCAGCATCATTTTTATGGGAACCGGTTTTCCCTGTTAAACCAGACCAGACGCTATTTCATGTTCTTTTGTTGTTATCTAAGCACCGGCCAAGCGTGGTCCCCGTGACCCAAAATTTCAGTTCCAAGATCGTGGGATTTGTTACTGAGGTGACTCATCATTTTCCCACATCGTCACTTCTAGCCTGCCTCATTACATTTTTACACCTTTAATTTCATCTTTGTTTTGGTAGCATTCAGTAAACCACATACTCCTGCAGTCAAGCGGGCTTGAGTGGTTTGACAGCATTGCAGATAAACCGTTGTCCAATTTCAGGTTGAAACTTGCAAATTCTTCATCCACCTATTTCACCCAACCTAAACTTTTAACCCAATTTGACAATGGCTATATGCAAGAAATACTTGTGTAGGTTTGACCACAATGACCAAGTTGTCTCAATCTTCAACGATCAAACCATCGCAGACGCTGTTTATATTTTATGGAAAAAGAAGGTCTGCGCTGTTGCAGTAGTGAAACGACAAACGGAGAAACTCATTGGATGCGTCAGAATCAGTGACATTCATCGCCTTTTGAGCGATGATCGTATGTTTACCGATAGAGAGTATGTATTCTTTATCTTAATCTAATCCCATTGTAACCAGTAACCAGTACTGTTTTTCCTTAACAGGGATACGAGTGTGGGGCAATTTATACACATAGATACGGGTCCGGCCCTGAATGACATTGACCAAGATCTTGGGGCTCTGATATCGGCTGGGACGCTTGCGCTGAAAGATAAATTTGGGCCACGAATGGACTCGCCAGTCATGAACAGAGAAACAGACACGTTGAAGGAAGCTATGAAGAATTTAGCGGAAAAGAAAAGTGATTTTAGTTTTCTTGTAGATGAGTGTGAAAGAGTGAAAGGAGTGCTTACATTGAGGGACATGCTTGTGAAGTTTGCTCCTCCTTGTATGGATTCAAGGATTGATGGTGGTGGTTTTTTTGACATGGCTTTGAAGGAGTCTGGGTGCACCATTAGAGATGGAACCATGGTTCAGCTTAAATGAAATGACGTGACCGTGGTCCATTGTTGGATGTTATATAGTTTGTCCCATGTGAAATTGTAATTATAGTTTTTGTATGTTTTTATGTTAACTCAACTTTACCCCGTTTAGGATTGTAGTTAGTTTTTGGACTAATCGGACATTAGGTGCTATCAACATCTTTTATGGAGAATTTACGTTTGATTTGGTCAAGTGTTAACATGTCTTTTGTAACGACTACTGTTTTTCACTTTTTCTATGAGTTATGTGTTGGGATTTGGTTGTTAAAGAGTAGATTATAGAGAGTGTATGTGTCCTCGTTAAAAGAAATGGACTTTAGGTGCCATGAAGTACTTTTATGAAGACTTTATGTTTGATTTGGTCAAATATTAACCATTTTTTGTACATGAATGTACATAGGCAAATAATATGGAGCAATGTTTATTCTATGAGTTATATTTTCGGATATGGTAAAACAAACGCTAAACTAGATTGGTGTAAGTGTCTAAGATGTGTTGGATATATTGATAGACATTTATGTTATCTTTTTGGATACCTTTGTTGAAAATCCTATTATAATAAACAAGTAACTCAAAGCCACATGTCATCACCACATTCATTTTGCCACATGTCATTTTCTCATAATTTTAAATTTCTTTAAAAAACTAATTTGTTTGAAACGTTTCTAACTCATTAATGATCAGTTTAGTTATCATTCAATTTCAAAATTAATTGTTATCATTCAATTTTAAAATTAATTGTTTTTTAATATCATATTATTTTTTAATGTGTAGAATGATTTGGGAGACAATTGACGTCATAATATTTTGAAGAACGATTCCAATCATAATAGTGAATTTGATTTTAGTACCGGTGACATTTTCATGATCAATTATATTTATCAAAATACAAAGTCATAATAGTAAAATCAAAAGAAAGATGTCACGATACACAAACAAATTTCTTATGTAAAATTATTGATGTTTAGATATTCTTAATTAATATTTTTTTTGTATCATCCCGTGTAATACACGGGTCTTACAACTAGTTACATAATATATTTGCTCATCGTTAGTAAATTCACTACGTGTTAACGGTAGGCGATGATGCAACTGAAAGAAACAATGTTAGTTTTATGAAATTATTGTGTTACATTTTGGGTAGGGTATTTAGATATATGTTCACGTATCGATGAAAGTAATTTTGGATACTTGTCACTTTCCCAATAATTGTTCAATAAGTTATAACGTGACATAAATGTGCATACTGTTCGATTGATTCTGTTCAGTTTTTGACTAAAACATAAATCTAATAAAAAAATTTGGATTTTGACTTTGGAAAAACCAAACCTGCGACTTTTTCCTATTTCATTTTTTGGGTATATTATGTTTTTTAAATTTTGTTAGTATTTTTATAGTGTATTCTATTTCAAGTACAATATTGAACCTTTTTCTTTTGATATTTTTAACACAAAATATACTCATGTTTTAATCGGTTAAATTTGTATATAAAACTCGTTTTGGGTTTTTTTTGTTCGGTTTGGTTTATTCTTTTTGATTTCCAGATTTAGTTTTTTGACTTTTGGTTCGTGGCATCCTACCAACAAAGTAAAAGCAGGTAGCACTAGGGATTAGCTCGGGTACAGAACCAATCGGACCGACCCGAGAAAAAACCGAACAGAGAAGGAGCAAACTCAAGAATCGAAACCGGACCTAACATGTAATTCTCGGTTCCGGGTCCAAACCGGTTCCAGATTGGGTAGAAGCAAGGCATGAAATTTTGGGCTGTAATTTGGGCTTACGGGTTGTTTGGTTATGAATCGAGTAATTGTCACAAAAAAAAATAACATTGTTAATTTACAATCACGTAAATCACATAAGCACATAGTTAAAAACTAGAAGGGATGCAAGACTTCTTTTTACTACGTAATACGTTTAGGAGGGAATGAGGGACAATCCGATCAACGCTTAGAGAGACTCTTCATATCCACGGATCGGTCCGGGTTTTCTCCTTATCCGATGGAACCAAAACCGAATACCGGAGAACTGAATTCGATCCACTGTAGAACTAGGAACCGAACCTTATTGGGTATTAAGAGTTTCGGTTCAGTTCGGGTCCAAAGTCCGTAGGCATGAACCCTAGGTAGCACCATTTCTTAAGCTGCAATTTATTCCTACAATTGGTTAGTTTTTTTTTAATACAATGTAATTCAGTCTAGAAATTTAAGCATTTTTCTTCTACTTTTTTTTTTCTCCACTAGCTAGTATCATATATCATCATCGTACTAATAGGGATGGGTTACAAAATCTTATGTTCTGTTAGGAATAACAAAACAAGTTAGGCAGTTCCGACAAACGATAAACGATTCCGACAAAACACGCGGAAATAAAATGAGAATAACTGTAATTGAAAACTGTAAAATCGGAACACAATATTTAATGTGGTTCACAGAATCTGTCTGATCGGCTAATCCACTGGCGAACGAGAGAGAGAGAGAGAGAGAGAGATAGAGAGAGAGAGAGAGAGAGAGAGAGAGAGAGAGAGTTTTATTAACACCAAAAAAATTACAATCATAGAAGGCTAAACTGCACTTGTAGTCTGATCACTCACAAGAAAATATCACTTGCAATTTTGATTGCTAAACTGGGCTCAAAAGGTTACCTCACAAGACTGTGATATATCTATCTATGTATTTTTTTTTCTTTTGTGTGTTGTGTTGTGCACTCAACTGATGCATCTTCTTTGATTTACCACCCATCTATTTATAGAACCAAAGAAGTAGTTTAGTCAAAGAAGATTTGTTTCATCCTCATTTCACCAACTTTATTTGACTCACCAACTCCACATTGAAGTATTCACCAAACATTCTAGACTTCTCCTAGGTAATTGTCAAGGCTTCACACCTAACAAGTTCTTCGGTAATTTTGTTATTTTTACTTAAAAAGGCCTATTCAGGGTAGTCGATTGATTTATGAATCTTTAATAAGATATAGCTATAGATAAGACGAGTCAAAAGTTATCCAAAATATATTTTGTAAAAAGAAGTTAATTCATTGTCTCCATACTATAACTTATAATCAAAATTAACATAACATTTGTAAGAAAACAAAAGAAGTATGTAGGATAAAATGATCAGTAGGCTCGCTTCTTTTATCTCGTATTAAAGATCATGAATTATATGACCCGTTGCCGAACTTTTGCGCTTACAATTGCACTTCTATATATTTGGAGTTTTGGACTTTGAAACGTATGCGACTTTTAGTTTTAGGGCAAAAGTGAAATAAATGAAAGTTTAGGGTAGACAACAAAAGCGCCGCTTTGAACTACTTCATATCAAGTTTACCTCCACCACCCGCAAACCCTAATCATCATAACAGACTTTCCCTAAACCCTACCTCCTTCCACACAGTGCGAGCAGCAGCTAACAATGGGTGGAAAGGCCAAGGGAAAGCATCGTTTGGACAAATTTTACCACTTGGCTAAAGAGCATGGCTACCGTTCTCGTGCTGTTTGGAAACTTATTCAGCTCGATTCCAAATACACTTTCCTCCGCTCTTCTCATGCCGTTCTCGATCTCTGCGCCGCCCCCGGTGGTTGGATGCAAGCCGCCGTCGAACGCGTGCCTGTTGGAAGCCTGGTAATCGGTGTCGATCTTGACCCAATTCGCCCCATTCGTGGCGCCATCGCGGTGCAAGAAGATATTACTACGCCCAAGTGTAGGGCTACTGTTAAGCGATTGATGTCTGAGAATGGAGTTAGGGCTTTTGATTTGGTTTTGCACGATGGATCTCCTAATGTCGGTGGTGCCTGGGCGCAGGAGGCTACAAGTCAAAATGCTTTGGTTATTGATTCAATTAAGCTTGCTTCGGAGTTGTTGGCTCCTAAAGGCGCGTTTATTACCAAGGTACATGTCTATAACTCGAATAGTGTTTCTCAGTTTCAAAAAGAAAAATGATTTGTGATTATGTGAGCAATATAGTTGGGTAAGCTACGCGTGCTTGTGTGAAAGTTATAGAAAACTATGAGATAACAGAGAATTCGTTATCAATGTTGATCAGTAATCATTATCAATCATGTGCCTGAAGTTGATAATTAGGTAATTCTTCACTAAGTAGTCAGAATCACAATCAGTTTCTACCGAACACTTTAAACTTGTCAGATTAATCGCTAAACCAAACATCCTCTATGTATATTCTTAGATTTTGACCCCTTGATAACATCTGTAACAGGTTTTCAGGTCGCGAGATTACAATGCTGTCCTGTACTGTCTTAGACAGGTATGACACCTTCATTTGATAGTAATCTCTCTGGTTATTGAACCCTACATGTATGACGTATTTGACATTTGAATTTTTTGGCAGTTATTTGAAAAGGTTGAGGTGGATAAACCAGCTGCCAGTCGTTCAACATCTGCAGAAATTTACATCATATGTCTAAAATATAAAGCCCCTGCTAAGATAGACCCTCGTCTTTTTGATGTTAGACATCTATTCCAGGGTGGCAAAGAAGCCCCAAAGGTACAGATACCTCTTCACTTCTGTTAACCTATTCAACTTATGACAGTAAAAAACTTAAAAGCTTTCATCTTCTTTGAATCTTACAAATTCAGGTAATTGATGTACTTAGAGGAACAAAACAGAAGAGACATCGTGATGGGTAAGCCCTAAACCCTAAACCCTAAAAAACCCTAAAGTTGTTGGCTTTTTGTTAACTAGTTTAATGTATCAGGTATGAAGATGGTGACACAACCTTGAGAAAAACCAGCTCAGCGTTTGACTTTATTTGGTCAGATGCTCCTTTAGATATTCTTGGTTCTGTTACATCTATAACCTTCACAGATGCCACCTGTCAGCCTATCAAGGACAATGCATTGACCACAGAGGAGGTCAAAGCACTGTGTGATGACTTGCGTGTTTTAGGGAAGCAAGATTTCAAGCATTTGTTGAAGTAAGGAGCAATTTCTCTCTCTTACTTTAGACCACAAACATAATATGCCCCCTTTTTCTTGATTTTGATTTTTTTTTTGTTGTGTTTATTTGAAATATTTAGGTGGCGTATCCATATCAGAAAGGCATTGTCTCCTCAAAAGGAAACTCCTAAACCTGCAGATGTTGAAACTGAAAAGAAGGTTGATGAAGATGAAGATGTACTGAATGAAATGGAAGAATTGACAAATGCAATGTTGCGCAAGAAAAAACAAGCAAAAAAGATTGTTGCAAAACGTCGAGCTAAGGTTTGATTCAATTTGATTACATATTCGATTTTGGGTTAAATGCAAGAAATAGCAATGTACTTTTACTGATTTGTTTATTATGGCATTCTACCGTTATTTCTGCTTATTACATTGCACTTTAAAAAATCTACCTAAGTAAAACAATGTCATATAAATAAACGAACAAAGCAATTTTCACTTGTATTATTAAATGAACAAAGTTGAAAGTACAATGTGATAATTGGGTATGTTTTTCCATGTACAATTCTATAACATAAAGAAATGAAAAGATGATGCTATGATGAACAGTCAAATGGAAGTACATTGCCATATTTTTCATTTAGCCCGTTTTATTTTAGGTCTTCTCTAGGATGTTAGGTAAATTAAAAATGTATCTGTTTTATGTCATAGGATAAAGCAAGGAAAGCAACTGGGATGCAGAGTGATGTAATGGAGGATGGATATACTGATATCGAGTTGTTTTCTTTATCATCTATCAAGGTCAGATTTCTATTCCTTTATAATAATGTGCAGTTTAATTAAATATAGACTTGCAATTTAATATTTTATTGCCATTCAGGGTAAGAAAGATCTGGTAGCTGTTGACAACCCCGAAGATGATGGTCCAAATAATGAAGTAGCAGATAGTGACAATGAAGGAGGCCACATGGACTCTGAAGATGAGTCACTCAGTGACATGGATTCTGAAGAAGAACGCCGAAGGTGAGTCACTCACTCCTTCAAAATGTCAATTCTTGCACTTTTTAGTAATAGTTAAATTAGTATATGGTAGGAAATATTAAATGCAAGTATGTTGCTATATTATGAGTAAAAGACTACATGTATGTTGCTATTATGGGTGAAAAATAAAGTATAGTGTACGTATTGGTAGCAAAAGCAAAGTATGTTGCTATTTCTTTAGGATTTTATTATTTTTTTTAAAATTTCAAATCTTGCTTTCAGATACGATGAACAAATGGAACAATTACTCGAAGATGCCTACGAGAAATACATAGAAAAGAAAGAAGGGAGCACAAAACAGAGAAAACGGTTGAAGCAAAAACACTCTGAAGACGGTCAACTTCTTGAGGTTTTATATCTACCTTTTCATAATTATGTAAATATAACGACTATTCTTAGTTCCTTCCTTACATGTTTTGTTATATTTGTAGGGTGATGATGAAGAAGATGAAGATGTTCACCCCGATGAAGACTCTGACAACGATCAACAAAATCAAGAAACAAATCCGCTAATGATACCATTCGATGACACCGAGCCTACTGAAGAAGAAATCGCAGCAAAATGGTTTAGTCAAGATGTGTTCGATGATGAAAACGAACAGCAAAACACAAAAATGGACGAAAGTGACGACGACGAAATGGAAATCGATAACAAAAAGCCCGATAACCAAATCATGATCCCAAATAAACCAAAATCAAAAAACACCCAAAAAAACAAAACCCCCAAAACCCAACCCACCGAAGATTTCGAGGTGGTCCCGGCCCCGGAGACTGACTCGTCCGACGACTCATCATCTGACGAATCCGATGATGACGTGGAAACAAAAGCCGAAATCTTAGCGTGTGCGAAAAAAATGTTACGAAAAAAACAAAGAGAAACAATGCTGGACGACGCGTACAATAAATACATGTTTCACGATGACGAAGGGTTACCGAAGTGGTTTATAGATGAAGAAAGGAAACATATGCAACCAATGAAGCCGATAACGAAAGAAGAAGTGAACGCAATGAAGGCCCAATTTAAGGAGATTAACGCTAGGCCCGCTAAGAAGGTGGCCCAAGCAAAGGCCCGAAAGAAGCGCGTTGCGATGAGGAAAATGGAAAAGGTTAGAAAGAAGGCGAATAGTATTTCGGATCAGGCGGATATTTCTGAGAAGTCGAAAATGAAGATGATTGATACGTTGTATAAGAAGGCGGTCCCACAGAGGCCGAAGAAGGAATTGGTGGTGGCAAAGAAGGGTGTGCAAGTGAGGACTGGGAAAGGAAAGGTGCTTGTGGATAGGAGGATGAAGAGTGATGCTAGGAAACAGGGGATGACTAAGGATAAGGCGAAAGGGAAAGGGAAAGGGAAGAAGGGTGGGAAGGGGCAGAAAGGGAAAGCGGGTGGTTCGGCTAAGGGTAAAACGGGAAGAAAGTGATGAGTGAAGGTTGTTGTATGGTTTGGTTTTTGAACCAAGGGAGGATGATGAGTTCTGAAGTGAAATTTTGGTTTGTTGTTTTGATAGTAAAATAATTTTTGTTTTGAAACAGTCTGGAAACCGACAAAAGGAAATTTTATGGTTATATTTTGTTATTTATTTCCCGATTATTATAGCAGACTCATTTTTATCCAAGTTAGTATTTTGCGGTGCTGTATAATGTTTTTTCCATCAGTTATGTGACATTTATATACACGACTATGTAGTGCTAATATGTTCGTTTATTTCATTCAAACCTTGATCCAACATCACAACATATAGAGTGGTTCAATGTTCCAAACTACAAGTGTTCAACTTTCTCGATATTTATTTCAAGTACAACACTTTAATGATATCAACATCTCATTCACACGAAATTCATTTAGAACATGTGACATATCAAACTGAAGTTATATGTAGGAATACATAAAACCATAATCTATTATTTTTGAATTAGAGTTATAACTCAACTTCGATTTTGGGTCTAAAGAAGGACCACAACCCACTTTCGGGTCCAAAGTGGGAACACAACCCATTTTTCCAACAAGAACAACCTACATTTGATATTGCATCTTTTATATAAAAAATATATGTGGAATATGAAAAGCAGATATTTTAGCCTTCCACAAGAATATTCTATGGGCAAAATGACACTGTAGTCCTATAAACTTTTATCTTCTGCTTTAAAAGGTCACTTATGTTATAGTTTGGCTTTTTAGGAGCATAAAGTCTAGTTACACATCATCAATTCTTTATAATGTGGCAGCCTAGTCAACGTCTATGTGGCAGCCTATTCATCGGTTAAAATAGTCAAACTTTATATCCATTGAATCCACGCAAAACCACCTAAAAGGACTCTTCAATCTGGAAGGGATTGAATGTGAAAAACAAATCTAACTAACAATCCGAGAAGCAATTAATATCTAACTAACAATCTGAATGTAGTGATGCGTTCCAACTCGAATTTAAATTTCAAAAACTTATCCAAATCCATTCTTGCCGCGTAATTGTACTGTGCTCGCCGGATGTTCTGTTGGCGCTTCCGGTACAACATTATTCCTCCAAATCCGACGAAACAAGCAGCGATGATCAATTCGAAGGCAACTCCTACTTTCTTCCCTCCGCTCATACCTTCTGATGACGAGTTTTTCTGTTCTTGACTCTTCATTTCGACAGAGATGTCACTAGCATCAGACGGTGAAGGTGATGGAGACGGCAACGGAGGAGAAGATCCATACACTGATGGAGACGAAGGCGACAAATCTAAAGGTGTAGGCGCAGGTGGAGAACCAACTGACGGCGAATGGGAGGAGACTGGAAACGAGTCGTTTTAGGGGTAAGTAGAAGTGATATGGTAGCTGACTAGGAGTGAGAAAGAGTGACATGACAGCTGACTAGACGTCTTTAACCGGCTGACTCATTCATTTGGGGGTCAAGGGTGTTTTTAACCCAAAATAATATAGTTAATGCCCTTGGAAAGCAAAAAAAAAAAAATAACTTTAAGGACCTTTTAAAGATAAACTAAAAGTTCATTGGGTATTATATGAGCTTCCACCCAATTTAGAAAAAGTTTAAGTAACTTGGAATTCGAAACCAAAGAAACCACACAAATAAATAGGCCCTAAAAAGCATATTGGGTCCATCAATTTGCAATGGCCCGTTGCGAAACCAAAAAACACCAAATGCAGTCAATTTCGCAATGTGTCCATCATTTCATGGTTGCCCACTACAAAGCCTAAAATGATACAAACGACATCGTCTTTTGCAAGAAGTAATTCACGATGCGGTCCACCATTTTGAAGGGTCTTGCTTCCAAACGAAAAATAAATACTTTGACAGCAGGTCCATAATTTCACAACGGCCCACTGCAAAACCTAAAAAGACATACAACATTGCCTTTTGCAAAAAGTAGTTTTACAGGGGATCTATAGCTTCACAATTGCCCCTATGACAAAATATGTGGTTATTTTGCGGCATAAGGAATTTTCTTTTTGTCCATTGTGTGGCAAACCTTAAGATGATTTAATTAGATTTGTTTTTCACATAAAACCGTATAATAATAAAATTAGTAATCAGTTATGATAAATTGGACCATAAAAATTAAAAAGTGATGTTGGTATGTGTTTTTGCCCTTTTGAAACTATAATAATCGAACAACTCTGATTAATTAAAGAATTAATACATAAAATGGTAAAAGCTGATTAAATATAAAATATAAAAACCTTAACTTTTTGTTAGTTATAATACTATTTTATATAGTATTTTTATCAATATTTTTTAGAAATATCATCGATAATTTTAATAATTATTTTCTTACTGACAATACATGAATACATTAGTTCCTTTAAAAAGTTTTAGTTTAGGATTAAAAATATAGATAAACTTTGCTTTTTCTTGGATAATCAATGTTATTACACTATCTCCTAAATTGATTTTCAAATTTTAATTACCTAACCCCCAAACAATCAGATGATCAGAACTAAAAATTAAATTACTGATCACTAAAACCTAGTTAGTCCTTTATAAATCACAATAATCAAATAATTACATGAAAAAAGAAACATCCAAGAAACCCCTGAACATTGCCCTTGGTTGGATTTCTTTTCTGAAAAAAGAACATGAAAACTAGGGGTGTTTATTAGATGAAATCCAATGATTTTTATAGAACCGAACCGATCCAATCCGGGGTGTTTATTAGATGAAATCCAATGATTTTTATAGAACCGAACCGATCCAATCCGGGGTGTTTATTAGATGAAATCCAATGATTTTTATAGAACCGAACCGATCCAATCCAATTATACATTGGAATTTCAATCATCAACATATCCAATCCATTCATTATATAAAACCCAACCGATCCAATTTAATTGGATGTTAGATTTGATTGGTTTTATCCATTGGATACATATAATTGGATATCCGTTATCCAAATGATTTTAGTCAAGTTTCTATCTAATTAAACAACTAAATAAAATTATTATGAATAAAACTAAACCGCAAACAATTACGCTAATTGAGACTAACAAACGACACTTCACGACCATGGTTCAAAGTTTGACCTATTACAATAAAAAAATCGTTTAAAGTTGAACCAAGTGGTAAATAACTAAAGGGATAATGACTTGGTAAATGGTAGGTAACGAACTTATAAAATTGTTCATATTTGGTAACTGAACTTATTTTTGTTGCTTGATTTACCTATGAATTTTTTAAAATTGTTCACATTATACCCTTTTGACCTCCTATCACCGGTCAAAAGGGTGTAATGTAGACAATTTTAAAAAATTTATGAGTAAATTAAGTACAAAAATAAGTTTAGTAACCAAATGTGAACAAATTTAGACGTTTGTTACATTTTCAAGTCATACCCCTTTTTTGATCTGAATCAAAGAGTAAATGCATGTATATTTTCTGGGTTGTAATATTTAGATAATAAAATTGTGTATATTTTTGTATTTAGATTATAATTAATTATTTGATTAAATGGTCAATAATTAAATTAGATATTCAGTTTCACCTTCATTTGATATTATTGGTAAATAATTTTTAAAGTATTTTTAAGAGAGTCGATAGGTAATAAGTTATTCATATTTATGATGTCAAATCAGCTTAAACATTCTATCACCCGTCAAAATGTTGTAATATGAAATTTTTTTAAAAAGTTCATGAATAACTCAAGCACAGTTCAATGACCAAATGTGAACACTTTTAGAAGTTCGTTACACTTGCAAGTCATTATCTTATAACTAAATATCATTACATTTCAAAAGAGAGATACAAAAAACATTAACTTCAATGCTTTATTTGGAGTTGGACACAAATGGGAATTGGGCAGGGTCGAGATTAGTGTTTAGGTTAGGTCCAGGATATGCCAAATTGTCGACAAAATATCTATAACATATATTTTTAATTCAATATATTAATTATTAATTAGATAAGTAAGTTGAATATTAACTGGATATCCATTGGTTAGGTTTGGTTGAGTATCCAATGAATTTTCATTATCATCCAAAACCCGATCCAATCCAATTGAATTCTGAAATTCCGAAACCAATCAAATCCAATTAAGGTTGGATATTTAATATAATTGGTCGGTTTTTAATTGGATCAGTTGGTTTGCATTGAATCGATTTTTTTGCACGCCCCTAAATTGGAAACAAAATAGATAACACTAAAATATAAGCTTCAAACATCAAAGCCCGCTAACTTATCGTCATATCCCAAAGGTTATATGATTCAATCACACCTCAGCTTTTAATAATAAGTTAGTAAAAAAAAATTCAAAAATCATAGTAGGGTATCTAAATACTCGCTTATGGTAGTGTACTTGACATGGGGATACAATCCAGACCCTTCCACCCCTCCACATGCCTCAACTTCAAAACTCGTCTGAAACCCCTTCACAAACGCCGCGTATATAAAAACCATCTCCATGTTATCCGGGTACGGAGTTTCTGAAAACACAACAATATCATTAAAGGGCTAGTTGATATTTTCTGATTGAGTAAAAGCTGACTAAGTCAAGAGTCAATATATGACCCAGTCAGACTAATCCTTAAGCTGACCGAGTAAAATGCAATTTAGGGTTTTAGGACCGGTCAGAGGTAAATTTTTAGGTTATCAAATGGTCTGATAGACTAACCTCTTACCGGACTAGTAAGAGGCAAATCAAACAGCCCCTAAGTCCTAAATGTTAACGATAGCCAATGTACTTTCAAAAACGTTCCATTTTATCATACCTTTAATCTTCTTCAAAAGTTCTTCTTCCGTGACATAAATCTTCTCAAGTTTCTTCCCGATCTTCTCTTCCCACATCTCAGCCAGTTCATTCATGGAGTAAACATTACCCGGAGGTCTCAAATACAATACTTTATTCAAAGTACTTGGATCATCGACCGTACTAATTGTAAATTTAGCAACATCTTTTTCCTTCATAAAAACACCTACAAAAGAATTTATTTAAAAGTTACGTTTGAAAAGTTTATAAAACGTTGTGTTTTAGGGGCCGTTTGGATGTGCTTATAAAACTGCTTATTGACTTATTGGTTTTTTGGAAAAGTCATAAGTCAATAAGTAAGGGCCTCCTTACTTATTAAAAACTGCTTATTTCCCCTTCCTTATGACTTATAAGCAGTTTTTAATAAGTAAGGAGGCCCTTACTTATTGACTTATGGCTTTTCCAAAAAACCAATAAGTCAATAAGGAGTTTTATAAGCACATCCAAACGGGCCCTTAGTCTACTCATAAGTCAGAATAACATCTGCCGTGATTTTACCTTTGACATTGCCGTTTCCAAATATGGTGAGCTTATCTCTTGGTGGGGTTTTTTTGCCGGGTTGAATTAAAGAAGGAAGCAAGTAATTCATGAAAAAGTTGCAAGAGATGAAAGTGTATGGAATGTCTTGGGATTCTACAAGGCGTCGAATTTCTGATTTTCTTGAATAGAAGCCTTGGTCCATGTCGGATATATGAGTTTTATCGGGATCCAGTCCGAATTCTGAAGGGATAAATCTCTGCAAGAATTGTGTGTTTCGGTAAGATGTTTATATAATATTTTAATTGCTTACAATACACTTATTGAAACTTTAAGATGAACATGACCTTAATGCATCCAGCTTTCTTAATGGCGGAAATGAGAGGCTTCTGATCAAGGACCTGTTTCGAGTTTACAGCGCATATCACAACATTCACTTGCTTCACCGCTTCCATAAGGCTCCCTTCATCGTGCAATGAACCCTAAAATTTAAATTTAGAGAAGTTCATTCTCATTTGCATAGATTCTACTTTCTACACCCATTGCTAAATTTTAAGTTCAAAATCGATAACAAAATGAGTATGAACTTTACACCAAATACGACGAACAGCGTGCGAACATAGACATTGTAATTGCAATTTGTGACAATCAACAATGTAGAGACTATCAAAATTGGGAAAGTCGTCAATAGCGGCGGTGCTAGAACTTACCTCGAGGATAATGCCGCCGGAATCAACCAGAATTTGAAGTTTGCGGGACTTCTCGGGGTCGGAGAAGCTAGTTGATCTGACGAGGCAATATGTGGGATGAGATGCTTCGAGGCTAGCGCTGGCGAGTTCAAAACCTAATCTACCGGTTACTCCTACTATGAGTATCGAAGGTCTCTTCTTCGCGTCCGCTGATTGTTCCATCTCTTGTGATAGTAACAGAACTCGTCTGCAGCAGCGCCACCGTTTACGGCTGAGAACGGCGAGTCCGTTTGGCGTGTGCCTGCTGCACCTCGGGATTTAAAAAATAATGTGTGTATATTGGATAAGTCTAAAACAAATTCACATGTATTATGGTGATAACTGCCAAGTACCGAATGCACGAGTAAAATACGAAACTCCTTGTATTTTTTAAAAATTATTTGTACACTTATATTTTCAACTTTTTTTTATTTAAACCTAAAACTTTATTTTTTTTCAAAAAAGACCTAAATTTTAGAGAAACTTTTTAATTCACCCCCTTAACCGGTTTAACAGGTTATACATACTTTTTTTTTTTTCAGAAAAAACCTAATTTCTTTTATTTTTTCCGAAAAAAACCATCAATTTCAGTGATTTTTTCACAAAGAAATTTTTTTCTTCGTTTTTGTAATTAACATAACTTTCATATACGATGTCCAAATTCTACGAATTTTATATCCCTGGAAAGGTCGTAAGTAATACTACAACTTTGCTTTACTGATTTTTGTTTGAATATGGTCAGATATTTCGTTACACTGGCTTGTTTTCTTATAATAGATGTATCTTTTGCATACGAGCTCCGTTTTCGACGTTCTATAAGTCGACGGATTCGTAAACACGAATACATCGTTTAATGAATATTATTTAAACCAAAATATTATTTGTATGATTTATCGAATTTTACGCTACTGTAGTCTATTATTCGAAATTATAGCGTTTACTCGATAAATGATTCGAAATAGCGTATTGTAGTATTATAATTTCCAATATTACCTTAGAAAAGTTATGAAAATTATATATCAAGGTATTATCCTAATTTGCGCTCTGGTTGACCTTTGTTGACTTTTGTGACCAAATTTGACAGATGTCGTAGACGGGGTCGCAAGAAAGTGACGACGTGGCACTTATGTGGTTGGAGTTTGAATGGTACAATTTAAACCTTCACGAGCGGATGAAATTTGAAAAGAAAAAACTTACGAAGACAAACAATGAGCCCACCATGATCAACAACGAGCCCGTGAATAAAAACAACGTTATATGAAAGATATGCCAAAGTTATAGTATTAATTACGACATTTCCAGAGATATAAAGTTGGTAGAATTTTAACATCTTGTATGAAAGATATGCCAACTACAAAAACAAAAAAAATATTTTTCATTGTGAAAAAGTCCCTGAAAAATCGTTTAACTTGCGGATAAACTCGTAAATAGCCTAATTTAAAAAGTTTTCTGAAAAAAAGAAATAACTTAGGGTTTTTTCGTAAAAAAGAAAAAAAATTGAGGTCTTTTAGTCGACGACAAGACCTTTATGTCTTTCAGTCGTTTTTTCGTAAAAAAGAAAAAAAAATCGAATAATAGACTACAGTAGCATAAAATTCGATAAATCATACAAATAATATTTTGGTTTAAATAATATTCATTACACAATGTATTCGTGTTTACAAATCCATCGACTTATGAAACGTCGAAAATGGAGCTCGTATACAAAATATACAAGTATTATAAAAAAAGCCAATGTAGCACTGGTTTTCTTTTAATTATATAAACCATTTAGATCCGTGGAGACACTTGTACACCTTAGATATGAATGTTAGAAAATCGGAAAAAAATTATCTAAATATGTTTATGCTTATGTTTATGTGACCGTAGCGAAATATATGAAGATATTCAAACAAAAGTCAGTAAAACAAAGTTGTAGTATTACTTACGACCTTTCTAGGGATATAAAGTTCGTTGAATTTGGACATCGTATATGAAAGTTATGTCAATTACAAAAACGAAAAAAAAAAATCTTTGTGAAAAAATAACTGAAATTGAGGGTTTTTTCAGAAAAAAAAAAAGAAATTAGGGTTTTTTCTGGAAAAAAAGTATGTATAACTTGTAAAACCAGGTAAATGGTCTAAATTAAAAAGTTTTTCCAAAATTTATGTCTTTTTTGAAAAAAAATAAAGTTTTAACTTTAAACAGAAAAAAGTTAAAAGTGTAAGGTCTTTTTTGAAATAAACCCTATTTTTTATATTTAAGTAAGTTTAATAGTATACAACAACAATACCCATGCTATTCAAAAAATGTCTCGATTTAGATTATTCAATGTAAAAGCCATTTTATATATCTATTTATTAATTTAATTCGGTATCTTTTATCTTTTCTAAACAGCATTAGGTGATGAGAGTTAGTGTAACAACCCGCAAAGTTAGTGTAACAACCCGCAAAGTTCAAAACATGCCGCGATTGACAAATGAAGAAAACAATCATATTTATAGGATTTTAGAGCCGTAATCGTTCCTATGTTTTCTTTCTTTCACATGTGGGTTTTAATATTAAATTATAGTAGGCTCCTTTATGCTTTTCACCAAACACGGCACAAACACATATATACAATTCAATTGCAAATTGAATTGTAAACCAATTTACAGTTATGGTCCTTGAGCTATAAACAATGTGTCAAATTGTTCATGGTTCCACCAAACCCAACAATCTCCCACTTGGAGACATGAACAATACAGTAACTCCAGTAATCTTCAACCAAATCAGTATTTCAAGCTTCCAGTTCCCAATAACAAGCTAAGACACAGTCAATTTCCTAGTTGCAGCCGCCCCTCATCATCAAGTACTAGAAGGGCCAGTTGAAGCTCCTACAAGCTCCAACTCAGTCGTGGTCAATACCGCCATCGACTCATCCCCTGTCTCAACCGGCTTGGACACTCCACCGGATCCAGAGATACACCGAGGACCACTAACACTCTCCAAACTTTACAAACTTCCAATAGGAGAGAATTTTTCAGTCTTAGTCTTCAAAACCCAACGGCTCTTTGTAACTGTACCCGGAACACACCCCGTGCTCCCACTGTCACAAAATCCCCTGAATGGTTTAGACTTTCCGACTCGTTCAGCTAACATCCCCTTGGCTCCAGAATTCATGTTTGCAAAATGAACTCTCTTAGCACTAGATTTAGCGAACCAGATTTTGTCATGCTTAATGGGGACGGTCATACTTCCCTCAGCAGGTACCTCAACCATATACAATGACCCACGCTTCATACCTTGAGCAATCACCGAATTACCATTGACCACCCTCCATTTACCACCACCAAACCTTACTTCCAGTCCTTGTTTATCCAGCTGACCAACAGAAATCAATTTCTTATTCAGCTCCGGAATCACCCTGACATTCTTCAGGTTCCATGTAGTTCCCAATGAAGTAACCAGATCAATATCTCCTATGCCCGTTACTTGAAGCATCTCGTCATTTGCTAACCTTACCTTCCCAAAATCTCCTTCTTTTAGATTCACCATCATTTCTCCGTTGTCCATGGCGTGAAACGAAGCCCCTGAATCCATGACCCAAGAGTCTACAGAACTTTCCATACTTAGTATCAGTGCATCATCCTCAGACACACCCTCAGCACCAGCAATGTTCAATTCTTTCTTTGGACATTGACTCTTAACATGTCCCACCTCCTGGCAGTTCCAACACTTCACATTCTTCCAAGTTCTAGATGAACTTCTTCCTCGGCTCCCACTGTTCCTGCTATTCCTTCTACCTCTGTCCATATTCAATAACGCAGAAGAAGATGATCCACCTTGATTTTTGCGTCTGATATCCTCGCCCAAAACCAAGTCTCTAACCCCTTCAAAAGTCATACCACTAGCTCCCACGGAGCTAATAACAGTCGTAACTGTTCCGGACCAGCTATCAGGTAGTGAAGCTAGCAGCAATGCAGCTTGAGTTTCATTATCAAATTTAATTCCCACAGATGATAATCTGGACAAAATTGAATTTAAATTGTTAATGTGAACCGTAACTGAACTTTCATCATTCATCCTTGTAGTGAACAACTCCCTCATCAAGAACACCTTGTTAGCCGCCGACGGTTTCTCATACATGTTCGTCAGAGCATCCATCATACCACGTGCCGTGGTTTGATTCATAATGTTGAAAGCAACGCTCTTTGACAACGACAATGTAAAAACCGCCCTAGCTTTCTTGTCCTTTGAGTTCCATGCATCTTCAGCAGCTTTTTCCATTTTCTCCGGCTTGTCCCCAAGTACCACATCCAAGTCTTTCTGACATAGCAATGCTTCTATTTGCATTTTCCACCAACTAAAATCAGAACCGTCAAACTTCTCGATTACAATCTTGTCTTCAGCCATTACGACAAACAAGAAACAAATTGAGACAATGAAACAGACACAACAATGGTACGGGCCTGATCGATTCGTTCAGTGTACTCGTGTGTGACAGAACAGTACCCTTCAAAGTACCAAGGCACCTTTAATACGATTAATAGAAATTAGTTTCTGATGTGGAAGATCAGACAAAACTGCAACCACAGAGCATACTCTAATTTCTAAAACCGAGACCTCCTCCGAAACCCAAAGCTCTGATACCAGTTGTTAGGAATCGAATAGGGTACACGCAACGGAAACACTATCACACACACATACGAAAGCAGAAAATAAAGCAAAAGATAACACAAGGATTTTACGTGGTTCGGATTTGGTGTCAATCCTACATCCACGGGCTGCAACTGGGTTTTCTTATATTTATTCTATGAAGATTACAATTACAATTGTTTGCCGCGATTGACAAATGAAGAAAACAATCCTATTTATAGGATTTTAGAGCCGTAATCGTTCCTTTGTTTTCTTTCTTTCACATGTGGGTTTTAATATTAAATTATGGTAGGCTCCTTTATGCTTTTCACCAAACACGGCACAGACACATATATACAATTCAATTGCAAATTGAATTGTAAACCAATTTACAGTTATGGTCCTTGAGCTATAAACAATGTGTCAAATTGTTCATGGTTCCACCAAACCCAACACTACAAACCAATGCAAAATTTGCAATTTTCTTTATTTAAGGTTTAGTTTTCACATAATATTCAAGAACATTTCAAAGCAAATTTTCTAACCCAAAACGAGTTCATCGAATGGTTTTTTGTAGTTATTTGTGTTGGGGGGTCGTGACGAACAATCAATGGCGAAACTCAATGCATCACGACAATGGTTTGGAACTACGGTTTATTTTGCCCTCATATATAAACCTTTGTGGGTTGTTACATATGATGTTAATAACTATAGGTTAGGAAGATATTTATAATATCAATTTATCATTCCAACTTCTTAATTTGAATTATGTTATAGAGATAATTGAAGAGACTTATGTCAAGCACTTGCTAAATGTTCTATATCGATGAGAATTATGTCAACATCTTAATCAAAATGGTACTTCAAATGTTGTATATTGGTATCTTGTAGATGGTATCTGTGAACATAGGTTTATTGTTGTGAATCAATCAATTGTTGGTGGTAACTGGTCTAGTTGAAGTGAATCTAGTGGAAAACTAGCAAGAGGGTCTAATGGAAACCTATAACGGGCGTGAACCATCAATAAGTGAGGTATTTTAATCTATCCTAGGTTGCCAAAATAGTTAGTGATTTTATTAAGGGATCCGAGGATGCTTTCAAATTAAGTACGTATCTAAGTTTTATAAATCAATTGTTAGTAAAACATTTAAACTACACAACAAATAAACAACACAATATTAGAATCATTTAATAATACAAAAAACATACAAAAAGAGAAATAAATATAGGAATCCCATATTTTACCTATAACTATCAACATTGTATCCAAATATACAGAAATATATATTCACTTTATAGTAGCAACAACTCATGTAAAAGATTAGTCTTTAACACAATTTGTTTTGGACAACAATTTCGAAACACATTTCAGACTCCTTAATTTTTTTTCATCTTATGTGGGTTAATGTTTTGGAAATCTGACAAATATTATCTCAAGCAACATTAGTACACAATTTTGTTGTTGCTAGAATTGAGTTCATCGAACCGAATGCAGGAAGAAAGTCTGACACCAATGTGACGAGGCAATTGTTTTTCTCTGGATTTGGTTGGATGAACTATTTTTTAACGATAGATTTGTCTATTAGTGGTGCTTTAGATAAAATTGTCAAATTAGTCAAAATTTTAACCCACATAAAATGAAAAAACTCTATGAAGTTCGACATGTGTTTAGTAAATTGGTGTCTTAAATAAACATTGCCAAGTTAAATAAGTTCAAAATGTACTTTATGAGAAACTTGTCTAACATGTCTTATTCCAAAATGCTTTATCTCATCAGAAAATCTCACACTCTAAAATTCGATTGATTAAGGGCCTGTTTGTTACCCTCTTAATTGAAAAATTAAGAGGCAACTCTTAACTTTTAAATTTAAGAGTGTTTGATAAGGTCTAATTTTTAACCTCTTAATTTGATAATAGCCTCTTAAACTATCAGACTTGAAAGTGTATCTGAATAAAAAAGAGGCACGTTATTTTCTTTTGTGCCCTAACATGTACAGCCATCGTTCCCAATCCTCTCATCTTCTCGCTTCCTTCTTCCCTTCTTCTCATCTTCTCCTCCTTTCATCATTCGTCTCCTCCGGTCACGTCTGACTGGCGACATCTCGAGAAGCAGACGCCGCCGCGCCGTTCTTCTTTCTTCTCCCCCGTTCACGACCGGCGACATCTCAAGCCTCCGCCCTCTCAAACCGACGACACCTTCGATCGACTGCAAATCACACCATCGTTGTTTTTCTCAGACCTCCGAATCGTGCTGCTCTTCGATCGACTGCTCTTCTTGCTTCGTTGTTTTTCTCAGACCTCTCAAACCATTGTTGTTTTTCGATCGATTGCAAATCAGACCTCCGAATCGTGCTGCTCTTCGGTGATTTTCTCATCTGAATTTTTTTTTGATTTGGGTGAAATTGTGTTGTTTACATTTGGTGTTTGCTGATTTTGGTGAAATCGTGTTGATTTTGGTGATTTTCTCATGTGATGGTATGTTTGTTGAAGGGTAAAATGGTCATATTATATTTCAACATAACAATTAAGAGATGCAAATCAAACAATATATTAAAATCTCAATCAGATCCTCTTACAAATCCAGAGGTCTTAAAAATAAGATCTTAAAGTTTAAGATCTTTGCAAACATGCCTAAGTTTCAAACATAATGTTTCTACATATGGTCATTTCAATTTTCAACAAATACCCAAAAGTTGGGTCAATTACTTATATTCTAAAAAGAACATGTGATCAATTTTTTGATTAAGACTATTTTGAATTTGTCCAATGTCCCTTATAAAACAAAATCCGTAACTCAAGCCAGCCCACATTATATATATATATATATATATATATATATATATATATATATATATATATATATATATATATATATATATATATATATATAAGTTAAATTTCTCCCCCATAAATACATTCAAACAATAAATATAAATGAAATCAATCTTACAGCCTATTTTAGATAAAATAAAATGCAAAAAACCGATACATTTGCAAGATCCATCCATATGAACATGTGACATAATTCTACTTTTGCCCATTTTCTTCGACACCAATGGGATGAGGCAATTGTTTCTTAAAGTGGGTTGGTGTAGATCTAAGCCAACTTCTCCCCCCAATCATAGTCTTATTCACAAAAGGTGCACACTCACCACGTGATAGCTCACGTGACCATCCAACCCTCTTGGATCTATCAGCCCCAGGACCATAACACTTGTATTCGCCATAATACACCGTCCTACAAAACAAGATTCACCCGTCAATCACATTGTTTTGAAGATTGAAAATAAAGATTAAGAGAAAGTTTGCACCTTTGCTTGCTTGGATCATCCCAATCAAGCCATCCCTCAGGTGATACTGTGTTTGACATGAAAGTCTGTGCAAATATGACACGCGAGTATGGGCCCCATGGTCTCCCAAGAACCGTGCCATCATTCACGCCCGTTATTTTACAACCCACAAATGTGAAGCCCGTATTCTCTAAAGGTGAATTCCGATGTTGAGCTGTTATTGTTCCAAAAGTTTTAGCTATTGAATGCAAGTGGCAACCCTACAACAAATACGACATGATATTATAGTATGATGGGACAAAAAATGTACTTTTTTGTTACACCCAAAAATTGAAATTAGGTGGTACGAAATTCCCATGCTTCAGATATCATCAAGAACGAAAAATTGTTTTACGATTAGTAATAAATTTGAAAATGCACATTTAAACAGAAATGGATCATGAACTTACTTCAAAAAGAGAAGCCGCATTTCCACAAATGAAATCAGTAGCTCCTTCAATGTAACAATTGTTGTAATAATGTCTACCAGAATCATCGAGTAAAGTATCCTGGTAAGAGAGGATTCGACACCCATAAAAGGCAGCTCGATCTGCTGATACCCTCAACGCAATACCTTTCCCGCTTGTCCCAAATGTGTTCTGCAAAAATTGTGTCATTGGATTATTATATAGAAATCAATTCAATGGAAACTAGTTTGCAAATAGGGAATGTTAAAGTATGAGAGTATACTTGAATTGTGAGATATCTTGCAATAAAATCAGAAGCCATTATAGATACGGTTGGTGAATCGAATATTTCTCCACCATCGTTCCATGTTATAATGGTGGTGGAAGCCTCTGTTCCACTCAAAGTTATGAAAGGTTTATCGGCAGGAACAACGATTTTCTCTCTGATCAAACCAGAAATCCAATGGAGTGTAAATTAGAATCTAACTGAATCCGATTCAATTGAGAAGAAAAAAAAGTCGGGGACGAAGTAAGAATGCACCTGTATGTTCCTGGTTTGATCGAAATGTAAATAAGCTCAGAGTTATTAGAAGCAACCGCATCAATGGCTTTCTGTATAGTTCTATAGTCACCTTGTCCTGATTGATCTACAATAATCAAAATCGCATCGGTAGTAGAAGAGGAAACCGCCATTGACGACAACGAACCAGAGCAAACATTCAGAAGTAAAAGCAACACATGAACAATAACTATATACGTGACGCCCATGTGAATCCAGATCCAAATAGAAGCAGTATTAATCAAGCGAAAGCAGACCAAAACACACTCGTTTTCGCAAGATTGCAGGCTAATCAAAGGGGAAAAATACTAGAATTTTGGATTAAAAAAGAATGTCAACTGAAATTCGAACCGATTTCTTGCAGTTACAGCTAGGTTTTCTCTGAAATTTATGAGTAAATGGAATATATTAGAGAATGGCGGCGAGGGGAAGATGTTTCTAACCTAATTCTACAAAATTGAATGAAGAAATAAATGATTCGATTGAAATTTACACGCAACTTGATGATGAACAAGAAGGGTGCGTTGCAATGCATGTGGGGGAGTGGGGCGGAGAGAACACGGAACGTGTAATGATTTTGAAAAATGCTAACTTTCCCGCATTCTTTTTTGCTATGAAACATGCTTCTTCCAAAACACAATAATCTATTTACAAATATCCAATCTCGGTTAGTTCGGAATCATGAGATTTTTCCGGTTTAGATGATTAGATCACAACAATCTATTTAGATTGTGCCTATTCACCGGATTTGAATTGTAACCGGACCAAACTGAAAAAACCAAACCAATAGTGTTACACATATCAACCCTATGTGACTTAGGTATGTGACTTACACTATAAACCGATGTTTGATCTTCTTTATGTAATTAGAGAAAAACTTATGGAGTGATTTGACAAGAAAAAGAGGATTATGAAAAAATAGAAAGGAATATTAGTTCCAAAAGCAATGAACTATCTCAATAGAATTTTTAAGGCAAGTTCAATGACTTTCACTAGTATTATTTATTCTTTCACTAAACAAATAAACTTTTCGTGATATTATTTATTTGTGTCTTATTTTCTCAAGTAGAACTTGGGCGGCTTTCAAGTTTGTAGAAGCATTGACAATCGAGCAGAAGTGAACTACAAAAGAAGATGTTGAGAGGTTATTAGATGAGAAAAAAATGTAGTTGTCGAGTTTGGCAAGTTAAAGGCCTTTCATGTGGGCATGCGGATGCTTTTATTACATTCACAATGGAAGGTAATTGCAACAAGTATGTGTTAGAAAGACGGGTAGGTTTAGAGAAGATCCGGATTGCCCTATGGATCGTGTGATCACTTTCCGAACTGATATTTCCACCCTATGCCTGGGTTACAGGAAATCCAGTCTAGGATAATCCAAAGGGAACACCTACGAATTTAGGCACAAACTCGTAAGCCAAATTGCCAGAAGTTATATGTTCGTGAGGAACGATTGAGAGCTAATGATTTTCGTGTGTCTCTCTTCTGATTAGAAGAGGCGTTTATATAACCCACGAATTAGGGTTATGGGATCATGGGCCGACTTAAGATTTCCTTAGGGTTAGGGTTTAATTGATGGTTTCCATAATTAACGATAATCAGTTAATTATACCATATTAACCCTTAAGAATTCGGATTTTCCACTAAGTGACCAATCCAAAAATCCGAAGACCTTTTGGGGCGCTGCCCCAAACCCCGCGGGGGCGCTGCCCCTTGGACCCCGCTAGGGGCGCTGCCCCTAGGACCCCGCCAAAGGGGCGCTGCCCCTTTGGAATCCTCGAGCCCAGGGGCGCTGCCCCCGGACCCCCAACCAGTCGTTGTACCGGCTACTTATTCGATCTTATACATGCGTGCACTCCGCACATTACCCGAACATGTATTAGAGTACAAACTAAGTAGCCCCTTAGCTCACATGTTAGTTCCAATTACATAAAATGACTTGGTGACACTAAAATCACCAACAGTATGTTGATACATATTTCACAGTCGATAAATTTAAAGAAGCATACACTTTAGAAATTGCTCCGATGCCCGGAAAGGATCATTTGGTGCATACTGAGACAGTCGAGAAGATATATCTACCTATCACAAAACACCCGCCTAGACGACCCAAAAAGAATAAAAGTGTACCACGTGACGAGCCTAAGAAAAGACCTAGATGTCCACCTTGTGGTATGTAGGGACACTATGAAAGGACTTGCAAAATGCACCTCAAGGTTCTGATGAAATATCTACTAGAAAGAGGAAAGAACACAAAAGATCATGTTTTTTTTGTTAAGCGTATGGTCAAATTTTAGTACTTTAGTGCTTGTTGTATGGATTATTTGATACTTTAATTTTGTTTTATGGATTACTTAATACTGATTATTAGATGCTTTAATTTTGTGTATGATTTGGAAATAGAATGTTAATGTCATGAATTGGAAATAGAACCTGGACTATTACCTGAAAGACTAAAAGAATATTAGTACCAATGGTGCATCTGAAAGATTTTCTGCAACCATGAACTAAATAACCTAAGTTCACATGCAACCTATAAGGATCTATGTTTTCTTCTAATTGAACATATAACAAAAACCTAAAGGCCATAAGAAAATTAACTAAAAGAATAAAATCAGAAAAACCAACCTTTTAGAATTTCCTGGAAGCTGAGCAGCAAAAATATCCTGCCTCAAATGAGATCACACCCAAGCCGAGAGGATTATGGATCGAGATTCCCGAGAGAAACAATAGAATGAGCAACTGATAATGAGGCCTAGGGTTCCCTATTTATAGGGAACCAAAGGGTAAAGCTAGAAACCCTAGCCGCAGCCCATTTTTCGGATTATGTGTACGCGCGCCGCGGCCTTTACATTGGCGCGTCGCGCGCCGCAATTCAACTATTGAATTTGTACGGATATGTACGCGCGTCGCAGCCTTTACATTTGCTCGCCGCGCGCCGCAATTCAACTATTGAATTCGTACGACTTTAATCCCTGACCTCCTGATTAATCCAATTAATGTCACAGAAATTAATCCAATTAATTTCTGATTAATTATTAATCTCAACAATATTATTTCTAATTAATATATTATCTCCATAATATATTAACAAACAATATCTTGATTTATTATTCATATAATAAATCAACCCTTTCTCTCTACTTAAATTTCCAACAAACCTCCAGCCATGAGGGCAACCCAAATGGACTGTGCTACTATTAATTAGGTAAATACTAATTATTAGTCATGGCTTAGACACCTAATCCAACAGTCTCCCACTTGGATAAGTCTATGACTGTAATTATCAATTTAACCTAACCAGCACTTTTAGTTTCCTAGAAACCGCTGCCAAACTCTGATCTAATCAGTTCTGTCCATAGATAAGTGATCAGATGATCCTCCGTCCAACAAGATATTTTCAGACTCAAGACATGGATAAAATCAATATGGTCTGAATCACTGTTCCTCGATTTCCGATTTGCATATGACTTTTAGACTACCAATTTAGTCCCGGTTGGCCAACCATTTTAGTCAACTTCAAAATCATCGAGAGGCCTACAGATATCTGTTCCCCGTCAGGGTCAAGGGACGAATAAACTTTGACTCATATACTTATGTCTTTTACCAGACAAATCACTCACAACAATACGTTTTATAACACCGAGTTACCGATGCGTTTTCGTATTATCAATAAATAACCGTCTAGTAAATCATAACTCATATGTCTTAGCTTAAAGATCAAAAGATATTATCGTCTCAATATTGCTCGTGATGAAATCCATGAAGCAATCCATTGAGCGCGGGTTTATCCAATACTCAAATCTCCATTTCCAAGTACTCACGAATGGTGCAGCAATCCAATTGCAATGTCTAACTCCTTAGACAATCTGTTACCAATTCATGACAGTCTTACTTCACACTTACTCCCAAAAGTGTAATCGATTGTGGATATTTGAATAATCCAATTATTCAGGAAGTAAAACATGCAAAATGAAACACAATGATAAAGTATTGACAAAATTAGTAAACCATTACTCATTAATAAATCTCCATTATTAAATCACAAAAGTCAAAGACAATAACATTGTTACAAGTTTCGAAACCTATCTAATTTACATAAACTTTATATCATCTCTTAATCCAATGCTCCTAGCATGCTGATTATGCTTAATCCTACTCAGAGCCTTTGTCAAGGGATCTGCAGGATTATCTTCCGATGATACCCTCTTTACCACGAGGTGACCTTCTTCTACCTTATGCCTTATGTAGTGGTACTTTCTGTCGATATGCCTGGACTTTCCATGGTCTCGCGGTTCCTTTGTCAAGGCGACCGCACCTTCGTTATCGCAGAACAGTTCCACGGGCTCCTGAATACTCGGGACTACTCCAAGGTCACCGATGAAGTTCTTCAGCCAAGCCGCTTCCTTTGACGCTTCACTTGCTGCTATATACTCTGATTCACATGTAGAATCAGCCACCGTATCTTGCTTGGAACTTTTCCAAGTTACCGCTCCTCCGTTCAGAAGGAATACCCAGCCAGACTGAGACCGACCACTGTCTCTATCCGTCTGAAAATTGGCATCCGTATATCCTTCAACTCTCAATGTATCACTGCCTCCAAGGACCAACACCATGTCCTTTGTCCTTCGCAGATACTTGAGTATATTCTTTACAGCTATCTAATGCGCCCTTCCAGGGTTAACCTGGTACTGACTGACCATGCTTAAAGCAAAGGCCACGTCAGGGCGAGTACACGTCATAGCGTACATGATCGATCCTACAGCCGAAGCGTAAGGTACCCGACTCATTTCAGCTATTTCTTCGTCTGTACTTGGACTTTGAGTCTTACTCAATTTTGCATTACTTTGGATAGGCAGCTCTCCCTTCTTGGAATTTTCCATACTAAACCTTTTCAGTACCTTTTCCAAGTATGTACCCTGACTAAGTCCAATTAGTCTCTTCTTCCTATATCTCAATATTCTTATCCCGAGAATATAGGCAGCCTCTCCTAGGTCCTTCATGGCGAAACATTTCCCAAGCCAGGCCTTGACACCTTGCAAGGTTGGAATATCGTTTCCCATGAGCAGTATGTCATCGACATACAGCACCAGAAAGGTGACTATACTCCCACTAGCCTTGACATATACGCAGGACTCATCCTCGCTCCTAGAGAAACCAAACTCTTTGACTTTCTCATGGAAACAAAGATTCCAGCTGCGAGAAGCTTGCTTCAATCCGTAGATTGATCTCTCAAGCTTACACACATTATTAGGATACTTTGCATCGACAAAACCCTCTGGCTGATTCATGTAGACATCCTCAGTCAACTTTCCATTAAGGAAGGCGGTTTTGACGTCCATCTGCCAAATTTCATAGTCATGAAATGCAGCTATGGCCAGCATAATCCTAATAGACTTTATCTTGGCTACTGGTGAGAAGGTCTCGTCATAGTCAACCCCTGGGGTTTGAGTAAAGCCCTTCGCAACCAGTCTTGCCTTGAAAGTGCGTACCTTTCCGTCCATGTCGGTCTTCTTCTTGAAGATCCATTTGCATCCGGCTGTCTTTCGACCCGGTACGTTGTCAACCAAGTTCCAAACTTGATTGTCATACATGGACTTGATCTCGCTATCCATGGCCTCTTTCCACTTGGCAGACTCAGGGCCCGCCACTGCTTCCTGGTAGTTAGCTGGTTCATCCAAATTTATCAGTGTCCTATCACTGACAAACGTGTCCCCATCCGAAGTTATATGGAAACCATAAAACTCGGGTGGCATGCTAACCCTACCGGAACGCCTAAGAGGTAAGGATACATCTATCGGACCAACAGGAACTTCTTCCTCATGTTGGTTGCTAGTTTCTCCTAAGGTTGCGTCATCTGATGACTCTTGAATCTCTTCCAGATCAATGGTACTCCCACTGTCCTCTTTGAATATGAGCTCTCTCTCTCGAAAGACCGCTCGTCTAGCTACAAAGACCACGTCCTCGCTTGGTCTGTAGAATAGATATCCAAATGACTGTTTGGGATAACCAAGGAAGAAACACCTTTCGCTTCTGTCTGCGAGTTTGTCTTGAGTCTCTCGTCTAACGAAAGCCTCACAGCCCCAGACCTTGATATGTGCCAACGAGGGAATTTTCCCCGTCCACATCTCATGAGGTGTTTTAGCAACCTTCTTAGTTGGGACAAGATTGAGGATATGGGCGGCAGTCTCTAAGGCATACCCCCAGAAGTGAATGGGAAGTGAAGCTCGACTCATCATGGAACGAACCATGTCCAACAGGGTTCGGTTGCGCCTCTCTGCAACACCGTTCAACTGTGGTGTCCTGGGAGGTGTCAACTGCGAAATTATTCCGCATTCCTTTAGATAGTCTAGGAACTCGATACTTAGATACTCTCCGCCTCTGTCGGATCTGAGCATCTTTATCTTCCTGCCTAATTGATTCTCTACCTCGTTCTTAAACTCTTTGAACTTTTCAAAGGTGTCCGACTTGTTCTTGATCAAGTAGATATAACCGTATCTACTAAAATCGTCGGTAAAGGTCACGTAGAACCGCGTGCCATCCTTTGTGGTTGATCTGAATGGACCACACACATCCGTGTGAATGATGTCCAGCAGACCCTCACCTCTTTCAAAAGATCCTTTGAAAGGTGATTTAGTCATCTTGCCCAACTGACAAGATTCGCATACATCATCCGACCTGAGGTCGAATGATTCCAACACTCCATCCTTTTGGAGTTGGGCGATGCGTTTCTTGCTGATGTGCCCGAGCCGACTATGCCACAGACATGCCTTTTCTACACCACTAGTAGAATCAATATAATTTACACTATGTCCTAAATTGTCAACACATTCAACAGTTTCATACACACCATCACAAGGATAAGCAGTAAAAATCAAAATACCATTTTTGAAAACAGAAATCGAACCAATTTTATTATCAAAAGAAAATTGAAATCCTTGTCTGAACAATGCGTGAAATGAAATAATGTTTCTTGCCATTTCTGACGAATAGCAACAATTAAATAACTCTATACTAACATCACTACTAAGCACTAAACTGTAAACGCCGATCTTGGTAACAGGGGACGATCTCCTATTGCCCATGATCAAGTTCAGTCTACCGTGCTCCACCTCCCTGCTTTCCTTTAGGCCCTGCAGATCAGAACAAATGTGAAAACCACATCCTGTATCAAGGACCCAAGAATTAGAAGATGGTGAGTTTTTAGAGATAGTGTATATACCTGCTGTCGATGGCTTTACTTTCCCATCCTTGACATCCTGCAAGTATTTGGGGCAGCTTCTCTTCCAATGGCCATTCTCTTTGCAGTAGAAACAGTTGGCTTCATCGGGGTTGGCCACACAAGGAATGTGGGAAGTCTTGGTTCTCGAGACATTACTGGATGACCCGACCTGAACCTTTTCCCTCCAATTTTGCTTAGGAGGGCCCTTCCTTTTCTTTCCTTTGCCACTTCCAATGGCTAGGACGGGCTGATTAACCGAGGGTACACTTTTACCCTTCATCCCGTCCTCAGCTACTCGAAGCATACGATGCAACTCAGTCATATTAGCCTGATTGTTGTTCAAATGATAAGCCAGCCTGAACTGGTCATAAGAACTCGGTAACGAGTTAAGCACTATGTCAACGGCCAACTGCTCCGGTACAGGCATCGCAAGCTTTCTAAGCCGCTCCACGTAACCTTGCATTCTTTGCACATGAGTGCAGATGGACTCTCCATCTTTAGGTTTGCTGTTCGTGAAGTCCTTGACCACCTCGCACCTCTCGATGCGCTCTTGCTTGCGGAACTTTTCTGCAAGCTCCTGGTGCATCTCAAAGGGCCAGTAGTCTTCGTATATCCTCTGCAATTCGGGGTTCATTGTGGCGATCATGATGCAGGCCACTTTGGTCGCATCATCATAATGTTTTTGGTACAAAGAAATTTCCTCGGGAGTAGCAGTTTCAGGGTCAATATCGACAAGCTCGGTCTCGAGGACATACTCTTTGTTCTCGTACCTCAGAGCCATCTTGATATTTCTAATCTAGTCATTGTAATTTGTCTCGTTCAATTGAACCTTGGAACACAGTGAGAGGATAGAGGGAACACTGGAGTTTGAGTGGGGAGCGGATTGATCAGCAGAAGACATCTATAAAAGAAGGTAAGTTTAATTAGATACTTGTCGGTCCTTATAATAACCCAATATAAAATAAGGCTAGGATCCAACTATAACAATTTGCAACATAGAAGAGGGATGCCGTAATCTATAAGCAAATTTTTATAAAGGTAGGCGAATGACGATTCAGCCAATTCCACCGCGGAAAAATAATCTTATTATAAATGGAATTCCTAGTTTCTTATGAGATTTATTGAACTGTTCAATAGCATGTTTAATCTCGGATATGCCCCACCGTTTGTGACTGGGATGCCGAGGATCACAAACCGGGTGTGAATAACCATGCAAATTAGCTTGGTACTCTCGGGGTCCATTATCATCTCAAATTGATGTGCCGGTAAACCACACACGCTCCATCAACAATGATAACACCCGAGACACCCATTGCCACTCTTTATGAACCCCCATTGGTGTGCCGGTAAACCACACACGCTCCACCAACGTTTCATAAAGTGCAATGTGCAATTTCATGGGGTAGCATCAAATTCACATTTTTCTTAAAGTAACTAGATTGGGATTTTGTGTAAAGGTTCTAGTACTTTGATTATTATACTTTTAATGATTATGTGGTCCTATCAAAACTGTTCGGCTAACGACCCTCCACTGATCAGGCGAGCGGTGGGTGAGAGTGTTCACCCATTAGACTGCCATTTTACAGGCAGCCTCCTTATACCCACTTTATAGACCAGCTTCGTGAATGAGGCCTACTATTGAATTGACTGACCAATTTTATCTTATACATATAGTATTAACAATTAATAACATATATAAGATGTATTTTAAAACCCTTTAAAATATTCAAGGTTTATCTTTTAATTTTACCAAATTTAACAATTAAATTTTGAATTAAATTAAACCTTAAATTCGATTTAATCAATTTTAATTATCAATTAATTAAATTAATTAAATCTAAATATTTTAAACATTTTAAAATATTTTTCTGGATTTATTCCATTAATTTCGCAATTTTAAAATTAATTAAATCCCTTTTGAATTATCCTTTAATTAACAATTAATTAAATTAATTCAAATGTAGATAGGTTTATCCAAATTAATCAAATTAATTAAAACCTATCCTAAACCCCCTAGATTTCGAATTCAAATAATAGGGTTTAAGGTTATCCATTTAATCAACAAATAAAGTTACCAAAAATAGAAAACCTTCTAAAACCCTAATTGTGATTTTCGAAATAGGCAAGGGGGGATTAGGGTTTCCAAAGCCCTAATCCTAGAAATCGATCCTGATATAAATTAGGGTTTATAGGCTTTAAACCCTAAAACAGTTATAGCAATTCAACAAGAAAACAAGACAGGCTCTGATACCACTGAAAGATTTTCTGCAACCATGAACTAAATAACCTAAGTTCACATGCAACCTATAAGGATCTATGTTTTCTTCTAATTGAACATATAACAAAAACCTAAAGGCCATAAGAAAATTAACTAAAAGAATAAAATCAGAAAAACCAACCTTTTAGAAATTCCTGGAAGCTGAGCAGCAAAAATATCCTGCCTCAAATGAGATCACACCCAAGCCGAGAGGATTATGGATCGAGATTCCCGAGAGAAACAATAGTATGAGCAACTGATAATGAGGCCTAGGGTTCCCTATTTATAGGGAACCAAAGGGTAAAGCTAGAAACCCTAGCCGCAGCCCATTTTCCGGATGATGTGTACGCGCGCCGCGGCCTTTACATTGGCGCGTCGCGCGCCGCAATTCAACTATTGAATTTGTACGGATATGTACGCGCGTCGCAGCCTTTACATTTGCGCGCCGCACGCCGCAATTCAACTATTGAATTCGTACGACTTTAATCCCTGACCTCCTGATTAATCCAATTAATGTCACAGAAATTAATCCAATTAATTTCTGATTAATTATTAATCTCAACAATATTATTTCTAATTAATATATTATCTCCATAATATATTAACAAACAATATCTTGATTTATTAGTCATATAATAAATCAACCCTTTCTCTCTACTTAACTTTCCAACAAACCTCCAGCCATGAGGGCAACCCAAATGGACTGTGCTACTATTAATTAGGTAAATACTAATTATTAGTCATGGCTTAGACACCTAATCCAACAGCATCTGGAATAACCTCATTAACCCATTTGCATATAACCAAATAACAATATCATCATGAAATTCGTTAACATAAGCATGACATTACATCAAACCTACTTGGTGAAGAGATTCGTCATGACCGTTTTACCCTTCAGGTTGTCGGTGACTTCATCATTACAACATCCAACAAGCAAATAAGTATTTCAAAAACTTGTAGTTGGATAGATGAGAAAAGAAGTTACAAGATTTGTTTATACAAAACAAAAATGAGAACGAAGAATTAACAAACAAAAAACGAAGACTCATATACATGATGTTGCATCAAATGATGTAAACAAATAGAGACAACGAGATGAAGAATTGTGAAATTCCTGCAAGTGCTTTCTGCCCTAGCTAAAATCATAGTTCTTTTAGTACACTTATGACTTTTATAAACTCCTTTGTATGTACGAGGGAACACAAAAACACTGGTCCAATTACCAAATTTATAGATACATAATATTAAGATCAATAAGTAGAGTGTCTTGTTATCAATTGTTATCGAATCTTCTATGGGTTGTCAAAGTTTAGAAATAGACTTCAAATATATCTCTAAACATTGTTTCCATCGAAACACCGCCATATTAAGTTAACATAATCACAAGTACGACACGGAAATTGTATAAAATAGAGTCAACATAATCAATTTTTCAAACAATATACTCCATCAATAAATCAAAACCAATTCCATATGCTCGATACTGAATTGAGAGTACTGAAATGATAAAGGTGGTAGCAGTCGAAAACACTTCTTGGCTTGCTCAAGAGAATGAGCATGACCCTTGCTCTGATGTTCTTCATAGTTCTTTAGAACAAGCAAAAATAGCTCAAAATTCATCAAAAGGTGAAGAGGAAGAAGATTATCAGAGTTTACATTTTGACAAATAAGGAATGAATTTTACCTTTTCTTTCATGGTAGCTCGTAAAAACCTCAACGAACTTGAACTACCTCTGTTGTAACTTCAAACTCGCTAATCTCCAAAAAGATTAGGGTCCCAATTTGTAACGCCCAATTTCAGCACAGAGTATACCCAAAAGAATTTTGCATTTATAACATAAATAATATATTTGGATACACGTGTGCTCTGGATACTACAAGAAGTTATCACTGAGAATCGTCTCACGATCTGAGTCGGGCGCTACAACTTCTAACCTGCACACAACGCAACACACACACACACGTAAGCTACAAAGCTTAGTGAACAACAATACAATGACATGAATAACTTATTTACAATGTAATACATTACCCAACTCGTTGGTATAATTATTCTCTACAACAACTTATAAGTACTGGTTAATATAAACATATCAAACCAGCTATAATTCGTTACTAATAACTACAAGTACTCTTTATGTAGTTACACAGGTATCTCTCGATGCCTAAGCTACTAAATACAAGCATGGCGTATTACAAGTAACACAAGTATACACCTAACTGACAACTCGGTACCACTACACGGTACTCTGTCACACTGATTTCCAACATGGAATCCTCCATTCTACGACCTTTCTGATTGTAAGCCACAATGACTTTATATCTATCTTCTCCTCAACCTCTACGGTTTCAAGTCATTAAGACTCACCACTACCCCAATTGTAGTATGAGCACAAAAGCTCTAACCACATATGTTAGGCAATTAAGCCCAACTTTCCTAGCCACGAAGGCCGATATATAAATATTGGGCCATTAAGTCCAAACTCTTAGCCACAAAGGTCGTATATGTCAGAAAATTAAGTCCAACCTCGTAGCCATAAAGGCCGTATAATTTAGATATCAAATCTAATCTCCTAGCCACAAAGTCTGTATATTTGGACACTGAGTCCAATCTCCTAGCCACAGAGGTCGTATATTTGGACACGGAGTCCAATCTCCTAGCCACGGAGGCCGTATATTTGGACACAGTCCAATCTCCTAGCCACATATGTAACACCTCTTTCTCAAACCGTAATTTAATACAGTTTATATTACAAAATATTTTACAACGCGTGACTCTCAAATAGTCACTTATTTTTTTTTACAAACTTATCTCAAGGGGTAATTACAGACTGCATACAGAAACCATAATTTAAACTTATCTGTATTATACATTGGTCTCAACTCCAGCTCTTGCTCCTCTCACCTAAGTACATAGAATTTAAAAAAATATACGTGAGACATAAAGCCTCGTGAGTAATATGGGTTTTAGACCCAAAACTTTTCTGCTTAAAACTTAAATATTAACAAGTGAGCTACTTAAACTTATTTTGATAACAAAGTCTCAACATTTCTTTTCTTCTCTATTTTCAAATTTCAAAAAAATGCTTTCTTTCTCAAAAACTGCTTTCTTTTTCAAAAACTGATTTCTTTCTCAAAACTACTTTCTTTCTCAAAAACTGCTTTCTTTCTCATTTTCTTGTGACCAACTGAAACTCATGAATTAGTTTAATTTAATTCATTCTACTAACTCCCCTTCGCGGGACATAATAGATCCACCCGCAAGGTTATGCTATCTTTGTCTCCCCTTCGTGACTTGGAACAGATCCAAACACAAGGTTATGATGTCTCCCCTTCATGGCTTGGAACGGATCCAACCATAAGGTTATGCTAATCTAGACAACTACTTCGCGACGGGAGGTACCACCCCAGTAGTGTCTTCAGATCTCCCGATTATGTGGGTGATCCTAGTCCGGACAACTAACTCTTACTACTTTCTTTGCTCTGATTCTTATCTTTTTACTTTCTTCATTTCATCTCAAATTGGTCAAATACGGACACAATTTCAAAACAAGCTCAAACTTTAACTCTTTGACTCATACTCTCGAAAATCACTTTGAAACTAACTTCAACATCTTTAGCTCTCATATGGAGCTTCTTTCAAAATTTTACAAACTACACTGCTTTAAAATCTGCTTAAAAACACTTAGCTCTTGTGTAGAGCTACTTTTTAAAACTGTTTCTAAACTTTAACATTTAAAAGCATTTGGAAATCTCATTTTCTGAAAATATCATTTTGCTATGTACTAGGAAAATCCTCATAAAACTCACATCGGTTCTGCTATGGCTCACTAAGTTTCTCGTACGCCTTTTCCTTTTCCGTGCTCAACTGTATTTGAAGCACCACCTATACAAGTATCATATATATTTACTTAATTAATAATTACATACCACAACTGACTCTACAGTTCTAGGGTCTCATATGAAACAACTTTAAGTCATAACAAGTATATGACTACTAACAACCATCTTTCCATGAATTATACACTCTTCAATATACCCGTATTCTACTACAGTACCCCCGAGGGGTCGTATACTGAGTTTAACAATTTTCCATGTGGTTTCATACCATTTTAAGCCTATGGTATGAATTATAGGCCAAACGGACATGTCTAGCAACAAGTTCAAATCTCAAAATTGGACAGATTGCTCACTGACTCTAAGCACGACTCGTGCTCTTTTCCTTCTTGAGAGTGCACGACTCGTGCACATAGTAGGATGCTATTTCTTGGCTCAACAGTGGAGCACGACTCGTGCATTTCATAGGCTAAATAGGCACGACTCGTGCCCTTACTGCAGACCATGTTTTCAGTCTGATTTTTGAGCTGCAGACCTCTATTTTCACCTATTAAGCACTTAATACATAACTTAATCTTTATACTATCATTCCATGACTAAAACCCTTAGTTTACATCAGGTTTTAACCCATGGAATTACTGGTTCCAACTTCAATTTCACAAAAACCCGTTTTTTGATATTTTCACCAAAAATCCAAATTTCTGAAATTAACCACTTAGGAGTGTCTTAATACATCCTAAGTGATCCTTTGGACTAAACAAAAGCATCAAAATCAGTCTTGATCTTACAAACCCGTGAATTAGGGTTCTTGAGCAAAATCATCATTTCTTGATTTTCAACATACTCCTTGGTTAGAACATGCTTATTTGATGATTTTAAGCAAGATGATTTCATTAGAACTATGATTCCTGGGAAATCAGAAGTTAAGACTTGATTCCCGTTCAAGATTTTGAGTTCAAAGGTTAGAATTCTTACCTCTCAAGGCTTGGAATCACTAATTCCAAGTGTTTAGCTTCAATTCTTGCAAGATGTTCCAATCTCTTTGTTCTTCCCGTGTTCTTCCCGTACTCTCTCTCGCTCTCTCTAGACTCTTCTACTGAATTCTGGAGATGAGAGTTAGATAACTCTCTTATTTATATTTAATTTTTATAAAATATTTACATTTTAGTCCCTAGCCTTCCAACTTCTTTACAAAAATAGTCCTAAGACCCATAATCTTGCAAACAAGGTTCCATTAACTACCAACTTAACATTTTCTTGACATTTTGGTCATTTTTATGTTAAATGACCATTTTACCCTTTTTGGTCAAGTTTCACTATTCACACGGAAAAATTCCGATTTTACATAAACTTTTATTTCTTATATTCTTTTTTCACAAACCACATATTATTTTACATAATGGTCTTATCATATGACAAAAGACCATTTTACCCTTTTTTAAAATTTTTCTGCGAGTTCTTACAACATAGGCTGTATATTTGGACACCGAGTCCAATCTCCTAGCCGCGAAGGGCGTATGATTTGGAACTGTACAGGTCCTCACTTGACCACTAAGGTCTGCATGAACCGTACAAGTTCTCATAACATATGTTGGGTAGTTACACCCCATCACTTGGCCACAAAGGCTCAACATTATGACTGTATAGTATTTGTACACAATAGTCATACAACAACTCCAGACCTATGCAGTTATCGTGGTCATAAACCTAATTGCGGTCACCTAACGATATTTAATTTAGCGGTTATCGGGGTGGTATAGCGGGTTTTTATGTATTGTTACTTTTAGACTATTAGTACTGCGTAGAATTAATATCACAAAAAGTTACATAAAAATGTCACATAAAACATGGATAGTATTCTAATATGAACAGTGTCAAAGTGCCAAACATGGATAGTTACATAAAAATGTCACATAAAACACTTCTCCTAACAATCTCGGATAATCTCGGACAATCTCAGCCTCAAATCTCGGACAATATCGGCGCTAATCTCGCCAGCGAGATCACTAACCGAGATTTCCAACGAGATAGCGCGAGATTGACTGCCCAACTCCCGACACTTCTAACCCTGTACATTTCTACATAATGGCACGAAATCACAAAGACGTCTATCACGTAAACGTCCAACTTACTCCAGGTGGCATGTAAAGTACTCGTTATACATCCACTTAACTCTAGAGTATTATCTTGTATATAACTACAAAACTCACATGTAATAACAAGTTATCTCTAACACTTGATACTCCCAGATTACATAGTACTCATACATAGTAATCTCTACATACTTCTGAATCAACTAGCATCACATACACACAACATCATACTACACATGTACATATCATCGTATATATCTATCATGTACACTCCTCCATGGTTGCCAAGTACTTGCTAAGCAAACCACTAATATCACAATTGTACCTAACTACCTATTCACAAAGTAATCATCTTGTGATATATATAAACCTTACTTCAAGTGAACACGAGATTATCATCTCAATGCCGGTTACTACACATCGTAACCACAAACTTCTAACACATGTAATCACAAAGGATTCTCTATGTGTTTACATAGTTTTTATGTAATCTACTACATGTATTATCAGCAATTAAGCACACTTAACACATATAACATGTTACAACTAACATGTAGGTAGAGTTACTCACCTGGATATAGTGGCTTTATCCCGTTCCAGATGGTACAATTGGTAGGCCAAAGTGGATTCTCACCACTTTTAGCACCTACACCATACCACATACACATCACATATATGTGAATACCATGTATTCACTTGCAATAGTTCTATCTACTCAACTATAACTGATAGCAAGCTCTAGGGATTGAATCACAACCCTACTACTCATCCAAATCAGGAATTAATTGCTATAACTTCCATAGTTACAGGTGGTTTATCAACACCACATGGAACCAAACCTTCTAAAGCAAATCAACCATCCAATTCAAGCTAGAACATGAAATCTTACCTTAAAGAAGCAAGGTATCGATAACTACTGATCGGGCCATTTTCGTTTAACGTAATACGTGATTAACATGATAAATTAAGCTTTATTGAACCAAGAATGGCCCTACTTTTGATGGAATTGAGTGAATTACATGCAGGGATTGAAAAACGGAAATTTTGGGCGAAAACCACGCATTAAACGAACACCGGAAGCGGGAGAAAAAGCTCAGCGTCCTAGCAGCGTCCCAGGCAGCGTCCCAGACGCTGACCTGGAACTCTGGGCCATTTTGAAGGGAAAAAGCAAGCCAGATGCGCGAGGAAGCCCGTCAGCGTCCTAGGTGGCGTCTGGGACGCTGGCCTAGGACGCCGGGCATTTTTGGGACGTCTCGTCGTGGAACGCTGCTCGTCGTAACTGCTGAAGAAATACACACAGCGTCCCAGGGGCGTCTGGGACGCTGGCCTAGGACGCTGCCGCCTAGAATGCCCTAAATTGCCTTATTTAAGCCACTCTATTTAATGGAACTTGAGCCCATCGACCCAAGGCAGACTCCAGACGATTTTCCTAAGGTTTTGACAGTTTTGCAAGGCCAAAAACACTCCCAAATCATCTCCAAACAATTCCCAATATCAAATTAAGCCTCTTTTGCATCAAGATCAAGCCACAATTCTTGAAGTTTTGAAGAATCCAGCCATGTTCAACATCTCCAGCACAGAGTTTGCATCAATTCAAGTCATGAGTAGCTAAATCATCCCGTGATCACAACCGGGAGTAGGTTTTGATTTCCTTTCAAGTATTGTATTTTGATTTGAACCTTTTAGATTCATGAACACAGTGTTTGGATTGTTTGCTTTTAAATCATATGACTAGATTCCATTACCTGTTCTTAAATTGTTGCTTGATTGAGTGTAAGACAATTCTATTGTGATCTTCCCCACCGTGCCAAATCATCCACAGTGGTGTGTAGGACGGAGGGTGCGGATTTTACATAGTTTGATCCCAGATTTAGTCAGTAACAATACGATTATGTCTATGTAATCTGAATGAACGCAAAATTAGTAAAATCTGATATAATACATTGTTAGGAATCAAAACTGAAACCGGGAGTGATCACATCTTTCTCTGATTGAATTAAACCCTTGCAAGCATTGTTTTTCTGATTTTGTTTACTTTTAAATCTGTTAGAACTAGATTGTTAACCATAAGCTCCTCGTGGATTCGACCCTTACTTGCCCTAGCTATTAGTGCTTTTAAGGTTATTTTTGATTGCATCAACGACTGCGATCAAATTTTGGCGCCGTTGCCGGGGAGCTATTGCGCTTAGCAACTTAGTTCTGTTTTGAGTCAATTTTGTTCTAGTTTACGTGTTTGCTTTGTGTTTGTCCTTTCAAATTCTTATAGGTTTTTCTTGCGTAATATCAATTTGGGACAATTTTCCCCATTGCAATTTCTATCATGGATGAACGAAGAACAATGGGTGATTATCTCGCCATGGATCAAGGTTATTATGACCTTTATAGTCCAATGCCACAACAAGATCCATATAATGATGATTGGTGGAGGAGCATCAATTCGGACAAAAATCAACATGATGGGTATTTTCTAGTAAACCAAGAAATATCACACGAGTCTTCACTTGACAAGAAGTTGGATCTGATGATGGAATTATTGAAGGAAGGCTTCAAACAAGAGGAAAACAACTCCAAAGCAATTTCAATTCTCGAAAATCAATTGGAACAAATGGTGGAGCAACTGCAACAACAACCATCGGACGATCATTCAGATACTATGCAAGCAGATGAGGTAACTAACTTGTGTAGTGATGAATCTTTTGACATTAATGTACATAAACCTACACCACCTGATTATGAGGTTGTGGTGGAGGATTATGTATCAATTAATGAGGAATATATTGAATTAGAAACAATTAACCAAGAAAAATCTGAATTTGAATCGGAAACATCTCAAATAATTTTCCAAGAACTAGAAACACTCAAAGTTGGGGAGGGGTCAGTGGAGTCTAATACCACCCCCAACCTAACGAATTTCAAAGAACCCGAAAAGCAAATTCTTGTTGACATTTTTGAGATAGATTGTAAAAGACTGGACATATTAAAAAAACCAAATGCCATCATTAATCGTCCCATTTTGACAACTATCTATGCCCAAATTAGTTGCCAAGAAGGTGTCATTGATGTGACATTTGGAAACCAAAAATTTGAACTTCAACTATTTAGATGTACTAATGATCCTCCGGTCGGTGGTGACTTGTTTGTAATCAATACTATGGATGATTACTTCTATGAGCATACTGCAAATATGCTCGCTGACACTACCGGCGATCTGGAGAAACTTTTCTCTTGTAACAGGTTAAAAGACATGGATAACATTAGGAGTCAACATGTGAAGAAAAGAATGTGGAAAAAGAAACATTATACCACACGATCCTACAAATCAAAGATGAAAGTGGTCGGTGGTATCAAGAGTCGGTTAAAGAACTTCACTCCAAGGAGAAATGCATGTCAGTTCAAAACAAGGTTTAAGTGCTCTTTCAGAAGACTCAAAGGTAAAAGACCAGGATTTGATAAGGTCAAAGTTGACATGCCATTTGATCCGGGTGAAACTCAAGAATGTGAGTTGTTTGAAGATAAAGAGAAATATATGACACCATATCACCACAACATGATTGTTTTTCAAAAAAGTCAACTCACATACGATCCTCCGTGAAGCATGGTACATGTATCTGTCTGGCTGAAGACGTTAAACTTAGCGCTTTACGGGAGGCAACCCGCGAACTTTGTGGGTGTGTTCACTGCAAACCCTCACGAGACTTCACTCGTCCACTAGGGGCAACCTAGGGGTTTAAAAGGCTTGTTGCACGTGCCAAGTGCAATCGCGATTCCTGGCGAAATTGAGGGTTATTTTTTATTTTTTATTTAATATTCTGCTTGTAGTTTTGTTTTTGTGTTTTGTAGGATAATTTTTGTTTCATCGGGGACGATCCAAATGCTCAAAGTTGGGGAGGAGTGCACTTGAATGAGTGACAATAAACCAAGGAAAGATGAAAGATTGAAGAAATCGACACATAAAAAAATCCAAAATTTTCGGTTTTGTTCGGACCCAAATGAAAATTTTAAGCCTCCTCTACCATCAAATTACTAGGTGAATCACTCTTCTTTGCTATTTTTTTTCTTTTATTTCTCTCGGTTGTGTTTGTTTTGGTTGTGTTAGTTTAAAACTTTTAATATGGATTTGGATGTACTCTGATGATGAAATTTTGGAACTTGATGAACTGTCCCCGAGTTTTTCTTCCTTTTTGTCCCGGTTGTGACTCGGCAAAACGAAAAATGATTGAATAAAAGGGACTGGACATGGAATAGCAGGTGATGAGATAAAAGTGACATTCTAGCTAATGTATATTTCTGTGGTTGCCTGTCCGGTTCAAGTAACAAATGGACAAAAATGTTTTAACTTCAAGTTGTAAACTGGTTTTTTTTTCTAAAAATTTATGTTTCAAAAGTTTCTCTAGAGATACCCTGTTTAAAGAACCCTGATGGCCTGGTTCTTGAAATTGCCTATAAAGATTCCTACTGCATTCTATGACCGCACGACCTTAGATGTCCCTATTTTTGTAATCTATATTCCGCTGTTCGGCCTGTTGCGTACCTGGGATCTGGTGCACCCCATTTCAGGTTTCCACGTCCACCAACAGCTTGATTATGAATATACCTTCGGAACTTTGATAAGTATCTTGCTGAGTAACCGGCAACCCGTAGGTGACCCCTCTTGGAAGCCGCGCAAAAAAGCAAGACTCACTTGAAAAGTAGATTGCATATAAGTAATTTTAAATTAACGATCTATATTCCGCTGTTTGGGGTTGTTGCGTACCTGGGACCTGGTGTACTCCATTTCAGGTTTTCACGTCCACCATCAACTTTAAATATGAATATTATACTCGGAGCAAAATATTCTGAGACATAGATCACAACTGAAGTTCTACGAATGCAAATCAAATGGAAAAGTAAAAATGGAAAATGAGTAAAAGTATAAATTTAATATGGTTGTAATGCGGCAAAAGAAAAAAAAAAGAGAAAAAAAGAAAAAAAAATAATAATAAATAAAAAGGACCAATAAAAAAAAAAGAAGAACCTTAGGAATCTGGACAGAATGCAGTAACCAAAAAGGACTAACCGTACCATGTCACTGGAGAAACCGCAGGGGGGAGGTAAACTTGGTATCTTTGGAGAGACTTTTGAAAAATGAATTTTTGACTTAGCCGTTTGCAGGGTGAAGAAATTTTAAGATCACTAAATAGTGCTTTGCACTTCAAATAAACGGACATCCAGGCTGGCAATGGACACAGGCGTATGCAATACTGGAATGTCTACTTTTCTTTGATTGCTTGTTATTTTATGGACTGGACCTGAATTCTGATTTTGTTGAGTCTTTCTCGGGACGAGAAAGAGATAAGTTGGGGATGTTTGATCGGGCCATTTTCGTTTAACGTAATACGTGATTAACATGATAAATTAAGCTTTATTGAACCAAGAATGGCCCTACTTTTGATGGAATTGAGTGAATTACATGCAGGGATTGAAAAACGGAAATTTTGGGCGAAAACCACGCATTAAACGAACACCGGAAGCGGGAGAAAAAGCTCAGCGTCCTAGCAGCGTCCCAGGCAGCGTCCCAGACGCTGACCTGGAACTCTGGGCCATTTTGAAGGGAAAAAGCAAGCCAGATGCGCGAGGAAGCCCGTCAGCGTCCTAGGTGGCGTCTGGGACGCTGGCCTAGGACGCCGGGCATTTTTGGGACGTCTCGTCGTGGAACGCTGCTCGTCGTAACTGCTGAAGAAATACACACAGCGTCCCAGGGGCGTCTGGGACGCTGGCCTAGGACGCTGCCGCCTAGAATGCCCTAAATTGCCTTATTTAAGCCACTCTATTTAATGGAACTTGAGCCCATCGACCCAAGGCAGACTCCAGACGATTTTCCTAAGGTTTTGACAGTTTTGCAAGGCCAAAAACACTCCCAAATCATCTCCAAACAATTCCCAATATCAAATTAAGCCTCTTTTGCATCAAGATCAAGCCACAATTCTTGAAGTTTTGAAGAATCCAGCCATGTTCAACATCTCCAGCACAGAGTTTGCATCAATTCAAGTCATGAGTAGCTAAATCATCCCGTGATCACAACCGGGAGTAGGTTTTGATTTCCTTTCAAGTATTGTATTTTGATTTGAACCTTTTAGATTCATGAACACAGTGTTTGGATTGTTTGCTTTTAAATCATATGACTAGATTCCATTACCTGTTCTTAAATTGTTGCTTGATTGAGTGTAAGACAATTCTATTGTGATCTTCCCCACCGTGCCAAATCATCCACAGTGGTGTGTAGGACGGAGGGTGCGGATTTTACATAGTTTGATCCCAGATTTAGTCAGTAACAATACGATTATGTCTATGTAATCTGAATGAACGCAAAATTAGTAAAATCTGATATAATACATTGTTAGGAATCAAAACTGAAACCGGGAGTGATCACATCTTTCTCTGATTGAATTAAACCCTTGCAAGCATTGTTTTTCTGATTTTGTTTACTTTTAAATCTGTTAGAACTAGATTGTTAACCATAAGCTCCTCGTGGATTCGACCCTTACTTGCCCTAGCTATTAGTGCTTTTAAGGTTATTTTTGATTGCATCAACGACTGCGATCAACTACTTCAATTCCTTGAGTTCTAGCCTTCCAATTTGACTCCCAGGTGTTAGAGAGGGTTTTTCTAGGGTTTAGGAGGTTTTAGGAATGAGAGTTTTCTGCCCCAAATGACTGAAAAACGCACTATAAAAAGTGCACCTGCGACATTAGCGCCGCTAGTATCAATATTAGTGTCGCTAATATAATTTGAACTTATATATATATATATATATATATATATATATATATATATATATATATATATATATATATATAATTAAAAATAAAAATTTATTTAAATGAAATGTTGACACTTTAAAAATAGATTAATATTTATTGATGATTAGAAGAATAAAAGTAATTTAATTATCTTATATATCATTCAATCCCCAAAGAAAATGAAAAAAAGCACCCCACCTTATCGAATGAAATTCAACTTACAAAAATAAATCATATTTCATGAGAATTATTTCATTATATTCGTTTGAACAACCAAACATTATATTTTTTTCCGTCATAATACTTCATTTCATTCGGCCATTCAATTACAAAATATCAAATGGTACGTTACTTTTTTATATTCGTAACTACTTTATAACATACATTCCTTTGACCACCTTTCAAATAAAATTTATTTTAAATTTGTGTTACCAACTTTTAAATGATTATTTTGTTTGTTTTCTCCTACGTCCCATTTAATTAGTATATTGAATATTTTGTAAGGTCGTTATCTATAGGGGTGACAATCGTATCATATTGGGTTAGCGGGTTAGAAAATACGACACGAGTATGATCCATATAATTAAACGTGTTGACAGGTTCAACATGAATCCGCATATACCAAATATGGACATGACTCATATAACCCGTATAATTAAACAAGTTGACGAGTCAAAACACGACCCATATAATGTTAAGGTCAAGATGAGACATGGGGGTTAGCCGACCAGGGCATCGATTCTTAAATATATTGTTTTATGAGTGTTTTTAATTTGTGGTTTCTAGTATTAGTCTCTTAAAAATGGTAAACAACATCATCTAAGCGCCGATGTTGGAGGTCAATCATGGAACACTAGCAATATTTTGGGTATGCCAAAGTTTGAATTTTAGACCTCTTATATGGAATTCCTCACATTAACCAACTATACTCTGATTGCGGGTGTTTTATAATACTTTTATTACCATCTTAAATGTTTGGGCATAACGCATTAAAATTAACAAATATGTATTTTTATTTTATTAACCTTATATAATAAATGAGTTGGTGGGTCGACTCGTGAACTTGTATACCAACCCGAACACGACCCTCTTATTTTGTGGGTCAATTCTTAACGACCCGTACCCGTCGCAAATTATCACCATAGTTATTTAATCGTAGCATGCCATCTACCATTTCATTACTTATTTTCACCATTCGTTTTTATCTATTTGCTTTATTTGTTTTATAATTCATGTTAACCTCGTTAATAAATATTGAAATTAATTTTTCATGAGTCGTATGTAAACGAAAAATCTAAAGCATGAAACAACATGATACACGCGCGTAAGAGACCTGAAAAGTCATAGTCAAATTTCCTCGTAAAGACGTAAACGTTCTAGAAGGTCTTTATTCGAAGTAAATCATACAAGGCTTAAAGAGAAAATTACAAATTTTGGTTTCCATGTTTTAAATAAAATTACAAGTTTAATTCGAAATTTTAAATTGTCTTAATATCGTTGTTAAAATTTATTATGCTTTTATTAAACTTTTAAAACTGTATTATGTTCTAATATCAGGGCCGGCCCAAGCCCAGGGCGAGCTGGGCGGCAGCCCAGGGCAGCAATGATTATTGGGGCAGCAAATTTTGTTAACGTATTATGGGTATGTTTATATTTGGGCGAAAGAACAAATCCAGTCCACTAGATAATAACAGAAAAGAGTAAAGACGAAGCGTTAACCTAATGTTCCAAATCCAGAAAGCGATCGGTAAATGGTATCAGTCATATCACGCGTAATTAACGTTTTCCACATTCCAAGAATTTGGAGTAAACGATGAGAGGGAATGGGGAGTCAGGATAAGCCGAAGAAGACGAGGAGACTGGGACGCACTCTATAAGAAACGGCAATTCTCTGTTCTTGTTTCAAAATTTCCAATTATCCTTCCCGGCTTCTCCTTATCGCTTCTTACCCTACCGATATTTTCAATGGAGGCGAACAAGAAACCAGCACACGACTTTCATTTGATGCTGGATTGAGGTATAAAATTAACACATTGACAAACATTGATTATGCATACCGTAATACTTTTTGGATTTTGACTTAAATTCATGATCCGTAGAATTGATTTAAATAAATGGATTTATGCTCATCTGTTTGAACACTTACAATATAACAGGGTGTAGGCATAATTGTTGCAGTGAGCGATGGTTTTAAAAATCTAGATTAATCTATTAATCATCGTTTTTGATTGAGTAAAGTAATGAATCATTACTTATTAATCACTATGTTTAGTCTCACTCATATTTAGAATTTGGCACTAATTTAATACTTGCTATATAGGTAGAAAGCATGTGACACGAAAATGGGCACTCCAGCAGTAACAATGAATTTAGGAGCTTATGCCAAATTTACCATGGTATATGATCCAGAATATTTGATTTTTCTTGTGTTATTATTGGAGTAGTTAATCGAAAAGGTTTTTGCCATTTTTTTCTTGTCATAGAAAAGGTTCATTACATAAATAAGGTAAACTTCACTTGTAAGAGTGTCTCCAATGCGATATTTTGAAATGTTGACTATTTATATTTAACTAGCCCATTAACTGTTTTTTTAGGAAGTTTTCAAGCATTCTTATGTCATCATATGATAGAAACTCATGACCAAGAGATCAAGAAGTTGTTCAAGCATTATTATCTGATATCAGTATGTGCTGTCCCTCATTGTGGAAGCAACAAACTTGGCTTTTTTAAGCAACAAACTATTAATAGTCTTATTTTGTGTGTTTTTAAGTTTTAACTATGTAATATGTTGAAGTTCCTCAACTTCTAAAATTACAATAATTCTCTAATATTATTTATATTGTTTTAGATGATTTTTTTGGTTTTGTTTGAATTAATATATATTTTATTTGATTATAAATTTTATTCTGTTTTTGTCTTTTAATTCTTTGTATATAAGTGTTTAGTCTATTGAATGATATATTTATGTGAGCATTATTTTACCATCTTGCCCGGGGCATTAAAAACTAATGGACCGGCCTTGTCTAATATCGTCCCTAAGTTTACTATGTTTTATAAAAACGCAGCTAATATCACTATTATGCATTCAAAATTTCAATTTTAATTTAAAGTTGTTTTCATTTAGTCAATAAAATTGTTATTTTTTTAAATGATCTAAACAACAGGTTTACATATCATTTTTGCTATCATGACTCGTTAGACTTATTATTATTATTATTATTATTATTATTATTATTATTATTATTATTATTATTATTATTATTATTATTATTTGTTACATAAGGTCATTTAAACTTATTTTTAATATTTAAAGCTATTGAACTTTTCATTTTAACCATCTAAGGTCTTTTATATTTTTATTATAACTCGTTTTTATATTTTTATTTTTACTTCACTTTTGTATATTATTTAGGATTCATTTTACAACTTTATTTTTTGTTTTGTTTTATATTTTTGTTTCACAATCTAGTTTAAAAATATTATTTTTTTACTTTGTTTTTATATAGTTTTTTCATAATTTAATTTTTTTATAGTTCGTTTCTACAAAATTTTTTTTAGAATTTTTACATGTTTTAACCATCTATCTTTTATATTTTTTTAATTTTGTATATTTTTATTCACAATTCGTTTTTATAACTTCATTTTCTGACTTTATTTTTATACAATTCATTGTTACAACTTGATTTTTATTTAGTTTTTACATGTATTTTCAATATATATTTTTTATAATTTTATTTTCACTTTGTTTTACATGTTTTTCACGATCCATTTTTACAAGTTTATTTGTTTACTTCATTTTTATATGTTTTTATACAAATTATTTTTACATCTTTAATTTTTTTACTTGTAAAAATGAAATTGTAAAATTGATTTGTGAAAGAACATGTAAACAAAAATAGAATATTGAAGTTGTAAAAATGAATTTTGAAAAAAATGTGACAAGAAAATAAATTTATGAAGTTATAGAAACGGATTATAAAAAAACATGTAAAAACTCAATAGGAAACGAAATTGTAAAAATAGATTATAAAAAACATATGAAAACAAAGTTAAACAATTTGTTAAAAAAAGCATGTGAAGGATATATATATATATATATATATATATATATATATATATATATATATATATATATATATATATATATATATATATATATATATATATACATATATATATATACATATATATATATATATATATACATATATATATATATATATATATACATATATATATATATATATATATATATATATATATATATATATATATATATATATATATATATATATATATATATATATATATATATATATATATATATATATATATATATATATATATATATATATATATATATATATATATATATATATATGGGAAAAGTGAATATACTTTTGTTAGGTATATAAGCTTGCGTACTAAACCTTCAGTACGATGTCAGGTTACATGTTATTTCCTTATTCTCGTATTCTTTCTTCCTTGAATTTCCGTTCGACTCAACAATTCCTTAATTCCGATCGTGTCTTCTTCCTTCAATGATTCTTTTTCATCCTTCAGACCTTTAGGAAGTCGTATCGGGACTAAAGAATTGTTGAAGGAGGAAGACATGATTGAGGTTAAATAATTGTTGAGTCGATCATAAAATCAAGGAAGAAATAATATGAGAATAAGAAAATAAGCGATATACATGTAATACGACGTCGTATTGGAGGTTTAATACGCAAACTTATATACAAAACAACAGTATATTCACTTTTCCCTATATGTGTGTGTTTATATATATATGTATATATATATATATATATATATATATATATATATATATATATATATATATATATATATATATATATATATATATATATATATATATATATATAGATGTAGGTTCAAATACATTTTCTAAGTATTGTGAGACTGTAGGACTAAACCTGGTCCAATCGTTTCCAAAGGGTATATCAGTATTTTTATCATCACGTCAGATCCTATAATTAAGGAGTCCACCACCAGCAACCTTCAGATCTGGTTACCATTCCAACATTTGATGTCGCCAATCGCTTCTAGCACCGCCATCTCCGGCGATTTCTGCCGCCATGGGACATCGGCAGCGACAACAACAGCAGCGCCGGTCCACGAGGACCACCGTCGGCCTCCAATCAGCAATCGCAAACCACGAGGACCACCATGGGACATCTCGATGCTTTCTGATCAGCAATCGCGAAAGACGAGAACCACCATCTGCCTCCGATCAACATCCTACTGTTTGTAAATTCTCCCAATTTAATTTAGGGTTTTTGCGTACCTAATATATGTTGTAAATTCTCCCAATTTTTGGTCCTTTTTTTTTGCTTAGGGTTGGATTGAGGCACGATGGAAGGGAGGTGAAAATAGAAGAAAGGGGAATTCAATTGATGGAGGACTTTGTGATCAATAGAAGAGGAATTCGAAGAGTACAGAAACAAACAAAGTAAAGAGCCATTCTCTGAGAATGCTGTCAAAGTTCATATTCTTTGAGAATGCTGTCAAAGTTCATATTCTCCGAGAATGCTGGTTTACGAGTACATGCAGAACACGAAAATGCTGGTTTACAGGTACACGCAGAACTTGAAAAATGCTGTCAAAATTCATATTCTCCGAGAATGCTGTCAAAATTCATATTCTTCGAGAATGGAACACATCATCAAACTTGATTCTTGAAGGTTAGTATGTGTTATTCTCTAAGAAGGGAACAAAAAAATTGAACCAATTCTTGAAGAATGGAATGCAGAAAACACGTTTTTAATGAATGGAAAACATCATGAAAGTTGATTCTTGAAGAATGGAATGCAGAATTGAATAATGGAATGAAGAAGAATGTAATACAGAAGAATGGAAAACAGCTTCGAAGTTGATTCTTTAAGAATGTTCGTTCTTTTTTAATTCTTATTCTTTTAGAATAGTATTACTTTGATGTAATTTTCTTCAATGACTCATCATTCTTTAAGAATGTTTTTGCGTAATGTGAAATATTATCTACTGCAACTTACGACAGTATCATTTTTTTACTTCGAAATTTGATGAAAACTAATTTAAAAGTCGAATTTGATTAAAAACACTTTAAATTAAAATTGAAAAATTAAACCTGATAAAGGAAATATTCAAACTTGCCTCCTGGAAATCCGCCACTTCCTAATTTATTAAAACCAAAAAGTCCTATTTACCCTTCTGGAGGTTTTAATATAGAAAATAATTAATTTTTTTCCTTTTAATTACCATCATGCCATTATGATCATAACCCTCCATTTTTTTGATCTAATGGCCACAAATTGGTCCTACAGTCTCACAATACTTAGAAAATGTATTTAATACTAACTATATATATATATATATATATATATATATATATATATATATATATATATATATATATATATATATATATATATATATATATATATACTCAACTAAAAATCTAACGAAATAAGAAAATAAAATTGTAAAAGGACATTAAAGGTAGAAACTCAAAGAATTTAAATAACAACAAAGATATAAAAACCTGCTCTTGCTGGGTATAACTACGATTTCAATAAAAATTAACTAGATTTAATGAAATTTTAAGACTCCAAAAGAATTAAATGATAAATGAACACAATTGGGAAGTTTTAGCATTAATCGTTAAGTTAAGTGTTAACCATATTTTAATGTTACTTTGGCACTTTCCTATACTATTCCAGCCACTTTCTTGGTGGCGGCCGGAAGGGGGCGGCTGAAATTTCATATAACAACACAAGTCTACCCACTCAACAGTCAACACGCTTCTGTTTCTGTTCAGAACTTCAGATCCAACAACAAAATGAGTATGAGAATGCAAACTTTGAACGAAGAAGAAGAGTACAACTGGCCCGTCGATCGCCGTCCCGGCCGTGATATCGTTATCGCAGTCGATCACGGCCCTAAATCCAAACACGCCTTCGATTGGGCACTCCTCCATTTCTGCCGCGCCGGCGACACGATTCACCTCGTCCACGCCGTCTCCAGTAAGCTCCGTTCGCTTGCGATATCTCCGTTGTTTACACTGATTTAGCATTTCAAGTTCAATACAGTGAACGAGTCGATCACCATCTATCACTAATATATAACTAATTACTGTTCGTTTCCGATTTTTCTTATTGAAACTAGGTTTAAAAAACAATATCGTCTATGAGGTATCGCAGACACTAATGGAGAAACTCAGTATGGAGGCCGTGAAGCTTGCTATGGTGAGTAAATTTTTACCAGTTTGTGTAATAATTTCTCTCGTGTTTGGTTATGCTTAAGATGATTTCGCTTGTGAATTTATGGTCCTTACATGAATGAATTTGATAAATCTATGACGTTCTGCGTGTACTTGATGTTCTTCTTAATTGCGTGTGGGGAACCAATAATACTTTGATGTTTACAAACTTATACATTAGTTACAGAGCCTTTTTAAGCATAACTTCTATTAGCAATAGATACTCCATCTATTTCAAACTGGAGATTTATGATTTGCTAATGTCAATTATTGCAAGAAAGGGGAAATCGGTAGGAAGACCTTCTTTTCAAGTGAAGGACTTAAAAAATCACCAACTCTTTTAAAATCATGAATCTTGGACTTTGATATTTTTTACATATTGACTTTTGACATCTAAGTTTGTAATTTAGTCCTATCTTTACTAATTTAAATTATATGTTTCTGAACCCTTAAACAACCAACTCCCAAATAGTTTAGTGCCATGTTCCCTGTTATATGTTCTTTATTTCTATGTTCCATTAATCTGGTAACATTTATATAAAGAATTGCCTCATGTCTAGTTGATTACTTCTAGATGAAAACTTTAAATGAAGTAGAATCAACAAATCTTGGAAAAAAGGATTGCCCTTGAGCAATTTAAACATGTCTTATTATTTACCAAACCAATATTTCTGATATATTTTTTTAACAAATTCTAATATTTTATTTGAGCAGGTAAAAACCGTGACTCGAATAGTGGAAGGAGATGCGGGTAAGGCAATTTGCAAAGAAGCAGAAAAAGTAAAACCAATAGCTGTTATCATGGGTACAAGAGGCCGTAGCCTAATGCAAAGGTAATGTTTAAAAAATATTTTAGAAAATCCACAACTTACTTAGAAAAATCAAACAAAAAACAATCTTGTAAAAAGGCATGACTTAATACGGAAAGTCGCATTTTCTTTACTTTCTTATTCAATAAAAAGATAAAAAAAAAATAATATGTAGCTTACCATATTAAGTCTTGTTTCTCACAGTGTATTACAAGGAAGTGTGAGCGAGTATTGCTTCCACAACTGTAAAGCTGCACCGGTTATAATTGTTCCCGGCATAGGTATGAAATCTCAATTCTTTTTCATTTTATTTTTTCTACTTTAATTTAAATAAATGGTTTCTGAATAAATTTATAAAATAAAACAGTAGAAGCTGGGGAAGAGTCGGTGGTTTCTGTGGACAAGATTTAATTATAGTCATGGTTGTGAAGTGGTAGATGATGATTGCTTTCTCAAATTGATTGTTTTCCATTTTCATTTGTAGATTATATTTGTTGTATTTAATTTTGTATCTTTTACACGCTATTGGTATTTATGATTTTGTAACATTCGTTATTCTATATCTTTACATTGATGCAACATTTTAAAGGGAAGTGAATCGATTAGATTAGATTAGATCCTATTGGGAAAACAGGACCAAAGTGGTAAATGAAATGGTCCTAAAAATATCTATGGTTCAGAGGTTGACTGATACCCACACTTTGGCAAGAGAATCTTGTTGTGTGTATTTTTGCTGTTATTATTCCATGCAATTGCATTATGTGAAGCAGAAAAATTCAAAGGAATAAATCTATGGGTGTTGGAGTGGGCCTAAGGGAAAAAAGTTATATGGTATATCACCATCGAGTGAGGCAAACAAAATCAATTAGATCTTGGTATGGATGAGGCCGGATCCACCCGTCATTGTTACAATTGGGATGAAAATGAGAGAAAGCTGCGGCTCTTAGACGCCCCGAGACCGAGTATATTCAGCAAAATTCATTCGCAGTTTTCATGGTCCCTCTTGTCTTTTCGTATATTAAAGTATTAAACATGGACATTGCCTTATGATGAATACTACAATTGCCTACATAAATGGTCAAAGGTTCAAGTGTTAATAGACACAGTGTGAGAGTTTTGATTTTAATGAGTTCGGTTGGGTTGGGTTGGGTTATTTAATTAAAAGAGTTGAGATTTTCAACCCAAAGACGACATTACTGGAGTTCCATAAGAATAAATAAGAAGGAGGTGGAAGGTAGACAATTGAGTCTGTATACGATGGTATAGAGATTGCCTCTATTGATGACTTTTAGTATAGGAAAAACACGTCCCCGTTATGGATGATCACAAATAAATAGGGACGGGTGACTAAAGGTACACAAGTCAAGCATGTAAATATTGTATGATAAACAGAAATAGTAAAAATATATATTACCACATGCCTTCAGCATGTGGTAATGTGACTTGTCCATCGTTCAAGAGGTTGAATGTTCAAGCCCCGTTACGGACATAATTTATATATGAAGGTTTTGCCACAATTATAAATATACCGCGCTATTTCACATGTGAATATTAGAAAAACACTAAGTCGACTTTTTTTAAATAAAAATCTGTAGATCTATGTAGTTTAAATAGGTTTTGCCGCAATTATAGAAGTTAACTTGTATGCTCACCAACAGTTAGATGAAATGTGTAAACTAAATATACAATGTCCTATTCACATGTGAATTGGTATATTCACATAATATTCACATGTGAATCAATATATGTATATTAAAAATATGTTTTGATATTCATATACTGATTCACAAGTGAATATTATGTGAATATACTGATTCACGTGTGAAGAAATACGTCTTAATAATCATATATTGATTTACGTGCGAATATTAGTATTTTGTATGTATAAAGCAAAATAGCGCACGTAAAGTTGGAAAAATTGAATATACTACATAATGTTCACATATAAGTGTGTGTTTATCGTTAATCAATATATGTTAAATAATAGTACACAACCAATATGCAATATGTTATTCACATCTGATTAAATCATTTTATGAACTCATAATGTATGAGCATTAACACTAGTTGTATAGACTTTTATATAATATTCACATGTGAATACCATATAACCACCTAATATGTAATATTCGTATGTGAATAAATTATTAATATTATTCACATGTGATTAAATAATTTATAAATTAACAATATACGATTAAGACTACTGATATATACTATAATATGGTATTCACATATGGATAATATACAACCATGTGCTTTGTATATAATATTGACGTGTGAATATTACATTATATATTTTCTATATGATATATTCACATGTGAATATTAGATGGTATATTATGTTTGCATGACATGTATCTAATGTGAATGTATATTCACTTGTGAATATTGCATGATCTATTCTGGTTTTATGGTATATTCACATATGATTATTATTTCCATGTATTATATGGTATATTCATATGTGAATATTAGATTGTATATCTAAACATGAATACTACATGGTACATTCAAATGAGAATATAATCTTTATATGTTATTTATATGTGAATTATATATAACCTTGCATGTTTGCTATTTGCTCTTAATAAACATATACATAAAGACATGTGAATATTACATGTTATATTCACTTATGAATATTAACATGTAAATATTATGGCATTTAGATGTGAATATATTACTAGTTCATAACAATAATAATTTATTCACATGTAAATATATTGTTTGTTCAAAATAATAAATTGTGTATCTGATTTTTATTACAACTCATTAGTATGTGAATACATTGTTATTCACATGTGAATATAATTTCAATTCAGTTTTTTCCAACTTCGTATGTACTACTTTTTATTTATACATAAAAAACACATGGTTATATGTTATCCACATGTGAATGCCACATGTGAATGCCATATAAGGCTATATATCAGTAGTCTTAATAATCAAATATTGTCGGTTTATATAATGATTTATTTATATGTGAATAACATGTAGCACATTTGCTATGTAGTTTTAATAAGCATATGTTGATTCATGTATGAAGGCATATTCTTGAATATTACGTTGTATATTTAGTTTATGTATTTCATCAAATAGTCGGAGTGTACAAAAGTTAACTTATAAAATTTTGGGAAAACAGACGAACCAAAGAAAAGAAATACAAATCAAATCAAATCAAATCCTATTAAAATCGATGACAAAGCTGCAGTTCGAGATTGAAAACTATGATAAAAAACATGGTTTTGCAGAATTAATTTTCCTGAAAAATGAGCTTGTGAAAATTTGATGAGTTTTTGGTTTTGTTGATGAGCGTTTGATCGTTGAATGTGGTATGATGTTGATGAAGGTTTGATTTATGAAGTTTTAATGATTTATGAGTGTTGAATGATCTTGAGATTAATAAATCTGTAAGATTTATAAGGATTTATTTAGATAACTGAATTTGGACTAGGCTGAAGGACGAATTTCGATGAATAATTGATTATTTCAGATGAAGAATTGATGATTTTTTATGGGGAACGTTGAATTTTGATTAATAACGTTGTCTTTAATGAAGAATGAGTGTTTTTGATGAATCAATCAATAATACATTAATTTATGAATATATAAATCAAAGTTTTTTTTTAATTTTATTTAATTAATAAACATAATTACTTATATGCCATTTTGATTTAAATAAACTATCTTATTTCCAACATTTATATTTAAAGGAAATGAGTTGTTGAGTTATGTTTGTGCGTTTTGACCTTTTTTGTTCTCGTTTGAACCTTTATATATATATATATATATATATATATATATATATATATATATATATATATATATATATATATATATATATATGTATGTATGTATGTATGTATGTATGTATGTATGTATGTATGTATGTATGTATGTATGTATGTATGTATGTATGTATGTATGTATGTATATATATATATATATATATATATATATATATATATATATATATTTATTGTGAAAGGTTCAAATAAGAATAGAAAAGGTCGAAACGCACAAACATAACTCAACAACTCATTTCCTATAAATATAAATGTTGGAAATAAGATAGTTTATTTAAATCAAAGTGGCATATAAGTAATTATGGTTATTATATATATATATATATATATATATATATATATATATATATATATATATATATATATATATATATATATATATATATATATATATATATATATATATATATATATATATATATATATATATATAGTGACAGATTCAAAATAGAACCAAATTATACGACCAAACCATAGAACCACATGAAAATGACACATGTTCTTAAGTGATCATATGTTCATAAATGAACATGAGTCATTTTCATGTGGTTCTGTGGTTAGGTCGTATAATTTGGTTCTATGTTGAACATATCTATATATACATACATATATACATACATGCATGCATACATACAAGAGGCATAAGAAGATCTATTTATCAAAGGTGGTTGCCCTAAAAACTACTTATGAGCCCAGCCTAAAACATCATCGACTTGCAAGGGGATTCTCCCGTTTGACTCCCTTTCGTTATTTAAAGAGCGGGACCCTAAGCTTGATATCTATAGCAACAATGAGGTAAAAAGGAATACCAGGCTCCACAATTGGAGGTTGATCAACCAATTTTGCTGTCGTCTAAGCTTTACAATCCTATCTCTCTCTAGCCAATGCCTGCACTTTAAGTATTTAGAAGGCCGGTTAAAGCCATATATAACTTCAACATCACTGTTGTCATTGCCTTAGTAAACATGTCTGCTGGATTCTTATACCAATGATCTACTTCAAGTTCAAAGTGCCACAACTTATCAATTCCTTGATAAAATGACATCTCATCGTAATGTGTTTCGTTCTTCTGTGAAACACTAGATTCTTTACAATGCGAACTATACTCCTCATTTTGATGTGTTTCATACCAATGATCTTCTCATAGTACCATCCCTTATCACTTTTTGTGCTTTCCATACAATATTTACATGTTTACTATTGTCACTTTCTTATTTTCTACTTTAGCATCTACTTTTTTTTCCTTTACTCAGACCTTATTTTTGTTCTATTATGGGCTGATGTTTCATATGTAGGAGGTCATTCTTTGTAGGCTAGTGTCTTTTTACATCAAAAGTCATAATTGCAAGTAGTCTTCTTACCCTTCATATGGGATCAATTATATACATCTTACATCTCAAAACCTATTTTATATAGGACTTTGGTAAAAATGTTGTTGGGTTGATATCAAGTCAGAAATTTCAATCTTAAACCAACAAATTTTATTAATGAGTTAATCATGATGGCCCATTTTATTAAAACTTGTTAAAAATCTCGATTCAACCTGTTCATTTTAGGCCGAGTTTGGGTAGGAATTGATTTTGTAAGCTCTAATTTTAATGTGGATTCGGCTGATTATGGGCATTACGTTCTTATGCAGCCACCTAGCTGACTATTGTATGTAGGGGTGTAAATGAGCCGAGCCGAGCTCGAGCTCGGTTAGGCTCGGGCTCGGCTCATTTAAATTCATAGGGCTCGAGCTCGAGCTCAGCTCGTTTAAATTCATGGGGCTCGAGCTCGAGCACGGCTCGTTTAAAAATTACAAGGCTCGAGCTCAGTTCGTTTAATATTTATTAATAAATAAATTAATATTTATTAATAAAATAATATATAAAATAAAAAAAAAATAATTATTTTATAAAATATACAGGCTCGTTTAGGCTCGCGAGCCTAAATCGAGCTCGATAGTGAGGCTCGGGCTCGAGTTCGTTTAATAAACGAGCTTGAAGACAAGGCTCGAGCTCGGCTCGAGTCGAGCTTTTTAACGAGTCGATCTCGAGTAGCTCACGAGTAGCTTGGCTCATTTATACCCCTAATTGTATGTATACATGATTTTCCTCTCATATAATACTCTTGGAGCAAGTTAGTATATGACGACCTAGAGGTTGCTTGAAAAAAAACTTTATTAGGAAATTTAGTCACGCAATTGTATGTGATTAGACTTGTTGGGCCAACGGAAGAATGATATTTCTTGCCATTTATAACAAGAGTATGTCTCTATCGGTCCCAAAAGTGTACCAATATGACTTATTGGTTGGTTTATGTGTTTTTTTTTCCGGTTGTTGGCTAGCTGCATTTAGGTGCATTGCATTCTTTGATGCTATTCACGATAAGGATATATGATCCTAAACCAGGGTCATTATGAACCACCCGTTCATTGAATATGGTTATTTCGTAGTCCAACTAACCAAATTGATCTTTGTTAAATTATGGGTCGAAAAATTGACTTCACATTAAAATATTGCAATGTTCACTGTTCAATTACTTCTATATTCTTGCAACTTGCGATTTGCGGTCCATTTTGATCATGGACCACCATATTGAGAATGGCTATGATTATAGTTAAAGTGAATTTATATTGTATGTCATTCTCTTGGTCCCTGCCTATGTTTATATTTAATAGGGAAAAGTCTTATCTATATATGTCATAAAATCTATAACATAAGGTCGAAATGTTGTAATGTTCATTCTATATTCTAATTATTGTTCCTAGAATGGCCATGGTTATGGTTGAAGTGAATTTATATTGCATGTCATTCTCTTTGTCCCTGCCTATGTTTATATCGTAGAAACCTTATCTATATCATAAAGATCTATAACATAAGGTGGAAATTTGTAATACGCCTTTTATATTCTAATTATTGTTCCTACAATGCCAGTATCCGTACTTGCATATACGATATATACTTGGGCAAATCAGTAAAGAATAATGATCATTGATCAATAACATTTCGCTTTAATTCATGCCAAAAAATTCCTTCGGGTTCCACTCATTACATCTCCATCTTCATATTGCTTCCTTCATTTGAGCCTGAAAAAACATACAAGCAATCTCCTTTAGGTTATAAAAATGTTCCCTTATTGATTCATCATTACTAATAACCATTAAAAGAATAAATATTATTTTAATTTATCCCAATATTAGTTAGTACACTAGTATTCATGAAATTTACAAAAAGAAACTTTCTTATTGCTCTTTTTATTTTCTACACTCTTGATCTTAGTCAAAAGGCCGAAAAGGGTTGTTTTTATTTTTGTTGTTGAATAAATATGGGAATTTATGGATATCTAAAGGACCCGTTTTTTTAATCATTTTTGGGTGGAAGACAAGGATAAAGAAAGATACCAACTATGCAACTTTCTTGGTTATTGAGCTCGGACCCATTTATTCTTTTAGAAAATCATTACATTGGCATCATTTTTCCATGACTTTTAAAGATTTTTTTAGTTACCTGTAAATTGATGGGATTGAAATGGTATCAATGTTCCTTGTTCAAATTCCATTTTGTACAGATTCTGTAAATCAGCATCCCACGTAGCAGTTGGCTGGATTTGCTGTAACAAAAAAGGTGGGATCTTTCGTAAGAAAACCGAGACTATTCTACTTGTACTTTCTGGCTATGTGCTTGTACCATGTACTTCTCCATTAACGTTAATATTGCACTTGATTTTTTCAAACTTACATTTCAAAGAATGAAGGGGAAAAAGCAGAAGAAATTACATTGAAACAAGATGAATCCATAAATGTTTCCGGAATCGGAACTGAACCACTAATACTTCTTCGTAATGCCATTTCCGTTGAGTTAATTCCCATGTCTAATCCACAGTATGAAACCAATTGCTCCATTGAATTTAACTGAAAATACGTAGGATTAGCCGTTTCCGATGAACACCCAAGTGAAGGAATTGGTGATTGCAACATCTGATCATGAATAGTAAGAATTAACATAAGAAAACTATTACTAATAACTTCAAATTCACAAAAAAAAAAAAAAAAAAAGATTATTAATCTATTTACCTCTTTCGCGAATACACTATCAATGTTGAAATCCAACTCCGGATTCACCGTAGCAAGCTTCATCGATAGGAACTGTCGGAATCAAAATTACACAAATGTTAACTATTTTTAATCATTAATTTGTTAAAAGGCGAGTTGAATTACTAAAATCGTGCATGAAGTGGTTACTTACTAACGACAAATTTTGTTTATTACCTCAACTTGTTTTTGAAGGGATTGAACGTAATTAATAATTTCATCAAGCATGCCTGCCTTGCCTGTGATCTTGTTACACCCTGGAACCAAATCTTGCAGATACTTCATTCTCTCACTGATTTTCTCTCTTCTAACCTGTTTATTTAACGATTATCAATTATAATATTCTGTCATGATTATCGATTTTTATGCGGAAAAAAGAATATTTTCTAGTTACGTACTCTTTCTGCTAAACTATGGCTGTCGGTGGCTTGACCACGACGTGCTCGAACATGAATATAATCCGGTTTTTGAACGTCGGAAACCTTCGATTTATCTTTCGATGACGCGTTTGTAGAAGCTTCTTTACTGTTACTACTCTTATTATCGCAATTACTATATTGATGTGTATTTTTAGAATCTCCTTCTTCGGTACACCCTTTTATCTTCTTATCTTTTTCAGAAACTACCTAAATATGTCACACATCAAACTTGTTAGTTTAATGAAATTTATCATTAAAACGGAATAAAATAAAGAATAGTAGAGTCGACTAAACCTGTAGGGTTTGACCCTTGTCGGCTTTCCTTTTTTTCGGTGACACTGATACCGAACCTGAATTCGCCGGCAAAAATGTTTGATCTGCCATTGCTGTTGAGGTTTGATTCATATACCCATAACCCAATTGACCACCGTACGCCACCTCAACAAACTCCGGCCACCCCGGGTCGGGTTTAACGGTGTTCAAGTTCGGGTGGTTAGCGATTAAACCCGGAAACGGTTGTTGGGGTGATAAAGAAGTGAACAAACTTTGCAGGTGATGATTGTTTCCATTGTAAAAACTCGTGTTATTGCCGCCGGAGATTGAATCAGGATTCATGGTCGATCAAGAATGGGAGTTTGAACGAAGGTGGTTTGAAGCGAAGAAGATTAGGTAGGCTTGTACTAAGTTTTACATGCCAAACTCACGTCGTCTCAAAGACCAATATGCCTTTGCTTCTCTCTTTTCATGTAAAAAGACCTTTTTGTACGTCAAAGTGTTTTATCTTTTTCTCTTTATGCTATGTAAGGATAAGTAGGGGACTGGGGGTGGGGTGGGTATAAATATATAGAAGTGGGAAAAGGTCGCCGGAGAGTGACACCTGCCGGAGTCTGACACAAGTGGCCGGAATAAATAAGAGGATAGATGAGAGAGAAACAACTGGGGGTAAGAGCCACAGCCCACAGGGAGAGGCCATGGGCAGTGGCCCTACGGATGACATGACTGCCACGTGGGTATGTCCTTCCTAACACCCATTTTTATTTGTTTCATTATTTTAAATTCGGGAGCCCCCTTTTTTATTATCAAATTCCAACACTCCACTTCATTTATTTTCTCTTTTAAATCATCAGTTCCCAATTCCTAACCACTCTATGATATATTTATATATACTATATAGTAATTCTATATTTGTATGTTTCTTACAATTTATTTATGCATTTATGTAATAGAATGAATATTTCATCAATCTATGTTGGTATATCAGATATTTTAATTTACTATCAATTTATGGATTATTTTACCAAATATGTTGTATAAATCAACAGAATATTAAATAAGCGAGTATCTAAATTTGTAAGAAATCCACTTCGTAACACATATACAAAGGGAAGTGATTTGTACATAACAATTTTTATCTATGTATAACAATTTATGTTTTAAAAGAATTGTAAAATATGCAATAAATTCATTAAATTGTTATACATGGATAAAAATTATTGTATACAAATCACTCCCCGCATACAATGTCATATTATCACATAGATCAGCCCTATAAGTATATATGTTCTAAACTTGTAGCTAAATGGTACGCGACGAAATATCTTGAAGTTTCTAGGTAGTGGGTAGTTTCTTGGAACCTTCATATACCAATGAACATCACGTATAATAAATTTGGCCTTTGTATTTCTTTTTGATATTGGGCTCAAAATCTAGTTTCGAGTGTGGACTCATGTTTTCATTTAATAGTCTAACTAGAAGAAGGTGAATCTCGTACGATATAATAGGAATCTTATGTATATTCAAACGTAAAAAAGATTGTATATAAAGCAAATTACAGTTTTGGTCATCGTGATTTACTCTTTTTTTTTATACTTTTAATCTAACTTTTGAAATTTCACGTTGAAGAACTTGTGATTGCCAAAAACTTAAACTGATTGTCCATTGGTCAGTAAAAAAACCAATTTACTATTTTTAATTTCTTTTTCAATTTTATTTTAATATACAAGTTATTAAATTAATTAAAAAAAATACCCACCCCTCCCCGCCCTCCCTTTCCCGCTCTCGATCTTCTCTCCCTTTTCTCTTCTCCGACTGATTTACATGACCAAAAACAAAACCAACGACGATCATTGATAAATTCGGCGATCTGGAAATCAAGCAAAGGAAGGAAGTAAAGGAAACAACGGTTTTCATCGGAGCTTGTTAAGGTATTGTCTGGATCTCGTTCTAGTTATTGAGATCCTCGAAGGCCAAGTAAAGGAAACAAGGGTTTAGGAATTCGTCTCTTTTCAAGTGAAACCGTCTCTGCAATTCCAAGTTTAGGAATTCGTCTATGCAATTCTAGGTTTAGGAATTCGTCTCCGCAATTCCAGGTTTAGGAATTCATCTCTGTAATTTCAGGTTTAGGAATTCGTCTCTTTTCAGGTGAAACCGGTAGTACCTTTTTGGTTTTAATTTTAATGCTAACTATTTCTGTTTGATTTGGTTAGGTTCGTCTGAGTGTGCTGCAATGTGTCCCAACAACGGATGTTATGGAGAATTATGTATTCTACACCAGTAAAGGCACATGCATCAAATGATCGGGTTATCAATAGTCCAAAATAGGATTTTTGTTTAACTTAAATTTAAATTTGTGTATGAGGTTAGTATCTTAGTAATTTCATCCGTTATTAACCCTTTTCTCAAAAGTGTCCTCTGATGTTTACTTGTAGACGAATGTATTTTCTAACTTCTTACAATGGTTTAATGGTGTATGAATGTACCTTTCTATTTTTTTACATAGAGAGGGGCACAGAGAACTATATGAAAAGCCATATCAATCTCACCACTTTAATATGTAAAAGAGTCCTTTTTAAGAGAAACGAGACTGACCCCAAAAATCCTAGAGAAAGGGGGGAAGGTTTAACACTTGTACTGATGTTCGCGTTGATTTTTGGGACTTGTTTCGATTGATATGCAGATTTGGAACAATAGACACGTGCTGAAAAAAACTGATTGTCGAGCAATAATAGACGTGTTGTCGAGGTCTCTGGCTCTGATTAAGGATTGAACGCGGTTACAGAGACTGAGTCGAAGAAAATGGAAGTGGTGATGTTCATCTTCAAGCTTGGGTCGTCTTCTTCATCAAGTATAAGGAAGCTAGGGTTTTCTCTTTTAGACCTTTTTGTCGGAAACCGGTCCCAATGTGCATGTGTCACCCGAGAAGACGGGGTACGAGATGGAGAGAGAGAGAGAGAGAGAGAGAGAGAGAGAGAGAGAGAGAGAGGTGTAGGGTGTGGGGTGGGTGTATTTTTATTTTTTAATTACTAAAATTAATAATAAGTTAAAATAAAAAAGAAAAAGAAAATAGAAAGGATATTTTAGTCTTTTTACATGCCACAAGGACCACGAGTATAGACTTTATGCAACATTAACTGCCCCTGTAAGTACCCTTATCATATGGGTGTCTTCCTCTATTTCTCTCTGGAGCTCTACCGTTACCTTCATAGTTAGAATGCGTGTAGGAACATTTATTTGTTGTGGCCTCCTCATTTCGTATATATCATTCAACCCATTCTTTGAGTTCTTGTCCTGATGTTGGTATTTTCACTAGTAGTTTCCAAGACCGTGCACCATGGAGTAATCCATATGTGAATGATTTTCATCTTGTCCCGAAACTACATTGGTAGCTTCATTGAAACGCTTGAAGTATGGTTTGATCGACTAGCCCTCATTCGTTGACATCCCATTATAGTATGTGCGTCTTTCCTATATTTCCCAAATTTCATGAAATTTGTAAGGAAGGCCTCCTTCAGCTGCTTGAAGTTTACGAATGCTATTTGGTGCCAGACTCCTTAGCCACTCACCGGCTTTGCCATCCAGAGTAGTGCAAAAGTATGTACACCAAAACCTTTAATCCAACTTAAGAAATATCATGTGTCACTTATACGTGTTTATATGGCTATATAGTTTGGTGGTTCCGTAATAGGTCTTAAGTTTTGGTAGCCTTGAGGTGGCTGGAATTCGGTAATTATTCAACTCTTTATAAATAGCAATAGTGGCAAGTCATTATCCAATTATGATAATCATCCTAGATGTCGGTTTTGAGGAGTTATGTTAACGATGGGAATACCAAGCTAGGAGTCGGAGGGTTTGATTGTTTGCATTATTAGTGAAAGCAAGAGTCACAATATGAGTTGTGAAGGTATGTATCTAGAAAGACACAATGGTCTTCATGACCACATCAACATTTTTAACAAACTTTGGTTTGCTCGTATGTATCTAGAAAGACACAATGGTCTTAATAATCACATCAACATGTTTAACAAACTTTCGTTTGCTCGTTTGTATTTATCCTTAAATACTATATACTCCAGGAATATGTTCATCGCCTCCTCCTTTTCCACCATTACTCCAGTTATGGGAGTCGCTGATATACATTGTTGTCCAGGTATTAGAATTGCTTCCTCCAAGGAAGAAATTTTAGTAGGATGTTATGGAGTTAGGGAGGTTATTAGAGTTGAGAATGGATTCAAAAGAAGTAGTAGAGTTTCAAAGGGAACCATGGGTTGAATCATGCTAGAGGGATTAGTTCCCTTTGAGCCTTCTGGTTGGCTTATTGCGAATTTGATTTCGAGATAGATGCCTATAGATGCAACTCACGTTTTTCAAGACTGCTAGTGAAGTGGGAGATCGCCGAAAACTTGGGATTGCAACACAGAAAAGGATAACGTCGACAGTACTTTAGGAGGAGGTCCTATGAGTGCACTCTAACAATCAAGTCAGCTAGCATATAAGAGTGTTTGTGCATAAGAAAAAGCAAAGTAAGAATGAGCATGCCTTATCCTTTGAATGATTTTTCCTTTTATAGCCCGATCATGTTCGTTGTCTTTTCTGCAGGCGACAGCAGGTGTAAAGGAATCTTTTCTTGATTTAGTGGTCCCCTTACTGTTAGTCGTCAGCCCATGAAAGGGAACACATCCAGGGCCGTCATCACACATATCTAGTGAGGCATAATAAAAGATTTCCTACATTCTTAAGGTGAGTATAATACCTTATGAGCACATGTCCTAATATGATATTATACTTTATATCTTTCCTTATGTGAAATGTTATATGTATATATGTGTTGCATTTTATTTCATGAAAACCTTTATAATAAACATTTTTGAAGTAAGGATGTCTTTTCATATGTATTTACAACCTTTAAAGTTTAAATTCCTAACTTTTCAACCATCACTGCAACTCTTTTACTGATATGTCTCATTCTCCGTCTTTGTATCATCAAACATCTTAAATAACTTCGTCACTAGGGACAAATTAAAGAGACTTACATTTGTAGAAAGCTTAAGATAAAAAAGAGCGAGAAACGAATTAAAATCTCAATGACTTGATAGGGTAAACATCAACCCTCAACTTTTCTTAATAAATCAGTGAATATTTTGTTCATTAAGTGAACAACAAATGCACCTTATTATTATAAGAGTAAACTACCGAAATTGTCCCTATGGTTTGGTCAAACTTGTGAGATTGGTTTGTAGCTTTTTTTGCACTCGGACTGTCCCTATAATATTTTGTTGTTACGATTTTCGTCCTTGCCAGACGTAAAATGGTAATAGTACCATTGTCTACTTTTTTAAATTTAGTTATTAATTTTGTCTTACAACTTAAAAAAATAAAATAGTCCCACCATATCCCCACCACTCCCCTTGTGAACCTGATCTCTCTCTCTCTCTCTCTCTCTCATCTTAGGAAATCCTAAAACACCATAGAACACCATCTTAGCCCACCTTTGTTGGACCACCATGGGAAATCAAGTCCCTCCGCCTCTCCTCCTCCCACTAGCGGCCGTAAACCACCTCCCACCGTGTCTCCTCTTTTCAAACCACCTCTCTCAGCCTCTCCTCTTCCTAAGTCATCGCCTGGAAACACTTCCCCCAACCTCTTCCCTCCATTGGAACCGCTGCCTTTCCCAAGAAAATGCTTTGGCGCAAAGTCACCGCTGCCGACGTAAATCATAACCATATTTGGTTCCCAATCTTGTTTCCCCGATGAAAAGTTATGGCACAAAGTCACCGCTGTCGATTTGGTTCCTCTGAAGAAAAACTGAATCAGATCCATCTGTAGTTCCCCATTTGGGAACCACTGTCGCCGCCTTCGAATGACATATCTAGAAAGTTGTATCAAGTTTGTAGTAGCTCGAATGAAACTATCCTTGGAATCGTGCGTGTTTGCTTGAGATTTCCCTTAGGTTTGTTTCAGATTTGGTTCGAGTGCTATTGCGGTTTAATTTTTCTAAAATTGGAAGCTTGTATCAAGTTCCATTTTCCCGATTCATCAATTTTAAAGTTCAAAATGGATTTTTTGGATTTACTTCCATGTTTATGATGATGGTTGCCGATGGGATCCACATATCTATAAATCACATTCATTCATTTTCTTTATTTAATAAATAATAAACAAATAATTAAAAAACGAAAAAAAAGATAAAAGACAATATGGTCTTTACATGTGTCTAAAGGACGAAAAACACAACAAAATCATACCTCAAGGACGGTTTGAATGCAAAAGAAAAAGTTAGGAACCAATATCGCAGTCTTGACGAAATTACAGGGACGATATCAGTAATTTGCTAATAAAGTTAAGTTATTTGTTGTTTACTCCATTATATCGAAATTAAAAGATACTTCACTTGGAACACAGAGTTATTATCTAGTTATGCTATTTTTCTTATACTTCATAATGTAGAACAGTAAATGATTTGAGGGCGCTGATGGGCACGAATCCTTCAAAAAGGGAAATCCAACATCTCTTCTTTGTGGAATCCCTTTTAAACACTGACAAACCCACACTTATTTTCCATCACTGACACACACGCACCTAGTCCCACGGTTGGCTCAATGTCAAAAACAACATGTTTCTTCAATAATTTTTGGAGTTCGTTTATTAAAGTTTATATGTCACGATTTATAAAAAACGACGTTTATTGTTAACGTAAGAGGGTTTTGAGTTTAAAATACTAAGATACTATGTAGGTATCGATTAACAATCAAATTTTTAAAATTTCATAATATGATGAAAAAAATAAAAATTTATGGATAGTATAAAGATCACTAATAAGGATATACCCTTTTTTTACAATAAGAAAAAAATATATTTAGGTTAAGATTAGTTAAACCCTTTGTCTTATATTTTGTTAAAGACATGATAACTAATTACTAGGTCGAGTATTTCAGGCCGGAAGCCAAGAAAACACAATAAACATTATCGATAACTAATAAGGGTTCTAGTAATTGATACGTGAAAACCTGCTAGGCCCGATCCTTATCCTTATATGCACCTTTACTTATGCATACATATAATCAAGCTTATTTTTTAATCACCGTTAATCCTAATTAAGCATACATATTGTTTTATCTTTATGATAAAAAATTTATAAGAAGATTAGCATCACTTGTTTTTTTAATGGAGCTAATAAAAATTGTGATCAACAGAAGGTGATGAATATGAATTTGAATCAACCATTCAATCATAAATTTATAGCAATAATTCTAAAACAAAAGCAATGGTAGGTGATTGGATAGTCAAAATCTCAATGACATGCTGACATCTTTAGCTTCATGGGGGCCAAGTCCATTCTTGGTCTTAAATTATTGTCCCAATCCAAGTCCTATGCAACTCTTGTGACTTGTGAGCCCTCATATTTACTTCTGAATTTATTAATATCATGACCGCCCATACAAATATATACAAAGCCCTTCCCCTTTCCCTTTCCCTCTCCCTCTCTTCAGGGTCTTCTTACTTCAGTATTTACATCATAAATTATTCGTTTCAGTTGATGGTTTTTTTTTTTTTAATCTCAAACAGATATAGCGCGTATGCATATCAAAACTGATTCATTGGTATCATAACTTTGAACTTACAGTCAATTATTTAATATTCTAAACTTGATGCACATCTTGATGAATGTAGTCTATCCGTCATATCAAATATCAGGACTAAAACTACCAAACCCCTTTTGTACGTAGCACACTATCACATGTGGATATCTGTTTGAGGGTTTTTATAAGAAACTTGTAACTTACAATCGTACGAGAGATGTATATATTTGATGTATATATATATATATATATATATATATATATATATATATATATATATATATATATATATATATATATATATATATATATATATATATATATTTACGTAGACTAATTTTGTTAAGAATGTTATATATTCTGAGTATACATATGTACATATATATTATCTAATACATTATCGAGGTTATATCAGAAAATTCAAAACTTAACAAGTTGTCTTCTGTTTTTTGGACCTTCTCCTATATTATATATTAATATATAATATATATAATGTCATACATATGTTGTAACTGTATTGAAAATAATCCGATTACCCTACCTACAGTGTGGTTGCATCATGGAGAAGTTTGGGTATGGGATATGAAGATATGGAGGGATGCTTCAAGACCAATTAATGTTTGCAGCAGATCCAAGGTTAGAGATTTCCTTACTCCCTTATTTTGTTTATTCAATAAAAATACTACTTACAACAATTATATACTATCAGCTTATTAATATGAAATATGATGCAGAACGAAAGCAAGAACAAGAATAAATATTCAAAGGAAATAGTTATTGTAATTCAGGATGTCATTCAAAAGCTACAAGAACTTCTTTACATAGGGAGCTGCTAAATTTGGCAGGTAAGCCAAATTTTGGAAAACTAAAATTGACAAAAAGTTCTACTAATTAAGCTCCTAAATAAGGACAGAAATTTTAGAAATTAAGGAGATAGATATTCTGCTATTAAAACAGAATAAAATAAACTAGAAAATTACAGGAAATTTGGGAAAAACTTCAAATCGGAGGTCAAAACAATAGAATTTTGGGTTCGACTGAGGGCCAAACCTCCTGCGGCTGTTTGGCAAGAGATCCAACCCGAGAATAGCTTTCTGACGCCATATCGGACGCCCCCAAAGTCCTAACGAATCAAGAGTTACGTCCATTTTAAATTGGGCCTCTTTTGGCCTTGTTTGTCCTTATCACATTTCTGCATGTAGGCATCTGCCAAGTCAACTATATGCTCCACATCATTACAGTCTGATCTGTAACTAATTACATTGAGTACTGTATCCTTGTCTACATAGTCAAGCAAGGGTAAAAGAGCATCATGTAATCGATTTCCGTCAAATCGAATACATGTTATCATGATATAGATAATGGGTGACATATCCAAATACCCGGTTCGAGCCTGCTTTTTTGAAGAAGATTTATCTAGTTTATAATAGAAAAGAACCACCATCGAGGTGACATAGTGATGATCACTAGAGATTTAAGCAGTTAAAAAAAATAGTTGTCCAAGCTTTGAATCTCACATGCTTCAACATTCTATAAATAAAAAATTACAAAGAAAATACCTTTTTGTATAAATTTCTAGACAGTAATAATTAAAATTAATCCGATAATAATAGGAAAGTTGTCTTGGGACTAAGCTCACATATGGTAACTGAAAACCAAGGGATCTTATGTGCTTCCTTACTAAATATAGAAACAATTTGGAGTTAAAAGAAGCCCCATTCTAGTAAAATAAAGCTCATCAGAATAATCAAGTACCCACATCTTTTATTAGGCAGTGACACCATCTACAAATTCCCATGAAACATGTATAATATTTTAATACCAATGTTTTACGAGTTTATAAATTATTATGTGGTTTTTGTAAGGTATTTAATAAGTTATCTATATATGTAAAACAATGTAAGACGTAATGATTAAGAAAATGCTCACAAGTCGTTGATGACGTGGTATCTTAAATGTATGATTTTACTCAATGAGGTAAACAATAACGCAAGCAAAATAACAAATTTCAAAAAAGATTATGTCAACGTCATCTACATAAAAAGTTTATGGAACAAGTTACAGATAATATGCATAGCATACTTACTGGACAATTATAGATTAATTAGTTACTCAATTTCACAAACGGAAACATTTTCTTGATAGTCATGTATGTGAAGAACATAGTTAATACAATTTAGAAAAATTATAGATTAAGTTTGTGACATTTGGCATAGTAATCATTTGCTGTAGCACCCTTCAAAACCCCGAGGGAAATTCGAATAGTAACCGCAATTAAACAAGATAAAGCTAGGAATGTGGAAACTCCCAACAGTTATCAAGTCAAAAGCCTCATCGGGGTGCTAATAACATCAAAATCAAGACTAGTATGATCAAGTGACATTTCACTCATCAAGATACTACAAATATCATTTGAATGATCAGTTTAAAACATCAACAAACCTCAAAGACAATTAACCTCTATTGACTCATCTATCATACAAGCTTTGAATGCTCACTTCCCTTCTTACATGAAATACATACCAAAAGAAAAACGTTTAGGCTATATAGCATAATGATACATGCGAGTCTCAATAAATCAAAAGAAAATCGTATATAAAAAGCAATGACACACACATGGCCAGAGTACGTAAACATGTATGATAAGGCATCATGTAATAGATGTATGCTTGTGTGTAAACCGATCCCACCATGATACCATTCACTCGCATGATAATGCCACAGAGTTATGGTCATTATTATTCCTTTTGACCTCATTGTCACTACTAAGACTAAGCATGCGTCTTGCTTAGTGTTGTTCTTTCAACCATAGAAGTTGAGTATATGCCCATTGTAGATTTGGGGAAAAAGTACAACATATTATGCCTTCACCATTCAGGGGCAATGACAGTAGTTGGATGTTCAAATTACAAAAGAGGTGCTCTATCAACCACATAGAAGCTGAGTTCATGGCCGTGACAGAAGTTGGTAATGAGTTTATTTGGTTAAAGAACTTCCTAACAAATAAAAAATAAATTCAACTTCTATTTCGCATTTTTCAAAAAACAATACATATAGGAAATTAAAAGAATGATCAAGCTCATATTTACCTTCATTTAACATCTTTATATTTCATATATATGTCTTTTTCATAAATACATTCATCGAACTTGGAATCTCCATCGTATATCTTAAGAACACCACACGAACAATAAGAAAACTATTAATAAACATGTTGACTTATACAAAATGACATTTATAAAGTCGCGTACTTCTTTCTCGTTCCATTCAAATACACACCCCCTCCCAATGTAGACTTTTATGTGTTATCAAGTCATAATCTCCTCCATACTATTCTCTAAACTCTAGCAACATCATCTAGCTATGTCAACTATTTAGTATTAATATATATATATATATATATATATATATATATATATATATATATATATATATATATATATATATATATATATATTTCATGTAATTAAGTTTGTTTATCAAATTTATGTGGATTTAAGATATAAGTAAGAGAAACTCATGAGTGATAGATGTTAATTAGTTGAAAGTTGAAGTGTTAATAGTGTTTCAAATGAATATGGTGTAAGGATTTAGTTTATCTTGAACCATAATGATTAGAATGACATCTGTTATAAGAGTTTTATATATATATATATATATATATATATATATATATATATATATATATATATATATATATATATATATATATATATATGTGTGTGTGTGTGTGTGTGTGTGTGTGTGTGTGTGTGTGTGTGTGTGTTTGAAGTTGTAATAATCAGATAATCGATTATTTGTATTATTAAAAAACTATTTAAAAACTTTAATAGATAAAAACAAAGGTTATCTCTATGTATGGCTAAGTTCTTCAATTTTAAAATAGGAATTTCTATTTTATATAATTATGATAATATTTTAGTTATAGATTATTTATCACTAAAATAGATCAATCAAACTAGTGTAAAGTATAAACGTTATTGTTTATAGCCCAATGAGTGTCAAGGTGTTCCTTTCAACGCAAATTGTGAAAGTTCTAGTCCCGTCCGAGACATATGAGTAAATTAAGTGTAAGTGTATAATTTGTTGTTAAAAAAACTAGATTTTTTTAAAATGTCATATGTAACTGCAATAACGTTTTCGAAAGTATATTAGAAAATAGCTAGCCAGAAAATAGGATTATGAAGTTCTAATACATTCAAAAACTGGGCCGCTAAACCAATCATACGAGTGTAAATTTACTCGATTCCTAGCTTTACATTTGATCCAAGTGAATGCCATTATCTTGATGTCACTAGCTATGGCCATTTAGGCTTTAGCTCCTCAATTTTCTATTAAAATACAATATCATTCTTGTGAATTTATGAAACCCGCACATACGCCAGCATAGTATCATGACTCCCGGACGCACCTTGGGGGTGGAAATTGGTGTTGTTTGAAGGTTGAAGTAGCTGATCCAATCAAGATTGGTACATGTGGAAAGTCGGCCATGCCTCAATCTCCAAGCTAGAAAATTAGCCTTATGGGGAAGGCAATTCTATTCAATTTGGTCTCAATGTTGCAAGTATCTAACAACTTTTCATCCACAGTTTTACTAAGGGATAAGACCGAGTGAATTTCATCCTTTTCCCTTTTGATAGCCATTTACCATTATGAAATAGAAAGAGATTGTTTAGATTGACGTTATATTGATCGATCATTAGGTGTAAATGGCTTAAATTAGCCCACACACCACCTCTATAAGACCAACTAACCTTAACACTAAAATTTACACAATTTTTTGTGGACAAGCTACACTAAATCACTTTTCTACACTAACCACGCTAAAAAATTACACTAAAAATTATGTAACATATCTAACAAAATATTATATATATATGTACATATAAAGATGCAAATTTAATTGAGCCATTTTCTCACCGTTTGATTAGCTGGCCCACCATAATATACCATTGTATTAACTTTCTCCTATTTTGCAGGGTGAATAGTGCAGCGGCAATTTGCGGTGTTATAGTCTTATAGCGGAAGATACGACTTAATTTTGGTTATAAAAAAAAAAAATTATATTTTGTTAAAAGTTTGGTTTAATTATTAAATTAAAAAGATTTTAAAAAATCAATCAATTTTTAGTAAATTTTTTTACCAAAGTCATTATTATCAGTTTTATCGGTCATAATAGTTGAGCTAAAATCTTTTATAAAAATTGGTGGTTTATTAGAACAAATGAAATTTAATAGTTAAACTATAAAAAATGATGAAATATAGTGTTTTTTTCGTAATTTATAAATTAAAGTGTAAACATTATCTACGACTAATTACGAACAAAACACTATATTTTATAAAAAATTCGGTTTAACCACAATTTTTAAAATTCGAAAAAAACCACCATTTTTTGGTAAAAAGTTTCTTCTAAGTCATTGTTATTGGCTTCTTCATGTCATAATGGTCGGGTTGAAATTTTTGGAAAAATTGGTGGTTTATTAGAACAAATGAAAATTTGATGATTAAACCAGAAAAAAAAAGCTAAAATATAGTTTTTTTTTTTGGTAATTTGCTCCTTAATTTTCATAGAAAAACTCTATTTTGCCGGATGATTGGATTTGATCTAAGTAATAGAACAAGTACGACTGATACAATCATTTGTGCTACTAGGGGTGTAAACGAGCCGAGCCTGACCAAGCTCGGCTTGGGCTCGTTGTAACGACGGTTTTCAAAAAAAAAAATGAATAGTAACTCCGGCGTGAATAGTAACTCCGGCGAGAATAGTGCTTACCTCGTGAATAGTAACTCCGGTGTGAATAGTAACCGAGAGATGAAGTAAGCGCTTACCTCGTGATGACATCAACGATGATGTCGTGATGACGTCGTGCTGACGTCGTGAATAGTGTTTTCAAGCCCTATAAATAGGGGCCTAACTGTTGGATTAGGTGTCTAAGCCATGACTTTACAACTATATTTATCTTATTGATTGAAGCAAAGTCCATTTGGGTTGCCCTCATAGCTGGAGGTCAGGATAGAGTTCAGTAGAGTAAAAGGTTGATTTATTAATTGTGTAATAAATCAATAGAATTAATTAAATGGTTTATTAATATATTTAAGTGTTAATATATTAATTAGAAACTATAATAATTAATTGAGATTTAATCAAGAATTAATTGGATTTAATTTAGTGATTAAATTAATTAATTAAAAGTGCAGGGACTGGTTTTGTAATTATTCAATAGTTGAATAAAAGGCTGGCCAGTGGATAGGGGTTAAAGGTGGCGAGATTTGTGGTGTCACCACAAGGATCTCGAAACCCTAATTAGGGTTAAGGAAAGCCTTGTCCAAATGGTCAGCAGGCTTGCCCATTTGGAGGCTCCTTAGGGTTTCAGCTGTAACCCTTGGAGGCTATAAAAGGAGGCACCTGGCCACCCTAAAACCTGCGCCATTTACATCAAGATAAACTCTGCTGAACTGTCTTCTCCATTGCTGTGGGTATGACTTGCATCTGAGGCAGGACACTTGTGCTGCTAGCTTCAAGAACAAGATTCAAAGGTTGGTAATTCTTGTTTTAATCTTTAGAATTTATTGTTGGCCTTTAGGTTATAGTTTATTATCTTCATAGAAGAAAACATAGATCTTTCTAGGGTTGCATGTGAACCATAGGATTATTTGTGTTCATTGTTTGCTAGAAAACCCTTCAGTGGTATCAGAGCGTAGGCTGTTTTCTTGTGATTGATATAAACTGCATAAATTGTTTGTGTCATGAGTGTTTTTGCGAAAAACACTCCTTGGAATGGTTTTTGGTCGAAATCTAGGCTAGGGTTTCCTAACCCTAGCCGCCACCCTTTGTTTCCCCTTTGATTTGCTTGCCTTGTTTAGTTGGTTGTTATTTTTGGTAGTTTACTAAATTGAATAACTGGAACCCTAATTGCCTTGCATGCAAATTTCGACCAACTAGGGTTATTAGATAGAAAATTAATTTGATTAATTTATAATATCTATCTTAGATTTAATTAATTTAATTAATTGTTAATTAAAAGATAAATTAAATCAGCTCAAAGGATTAATTTAAAATTTTCGAAAAATTAGAATAAATTAGCGAAAATTCTGAATAAATTAATTCTAAAATATTTTAATAAGATTAAAATATATCTTATATATTTATGATTAAAAGTTAATTATTTATATATAAGAAAATTGGTTAGTCTTACCGCAAGTAGGCCTCATTCACAAAACTGTCCTATAAAGAGGGTATAAGGCGACTGACTATAAAATGTTAGTCTAATGGGTATCCACTCTTACCCACCGCTCTCCTGGCCAGTCGAGTGTCGTTAGCCGAACGGGTTTGATAGAACCGTTAAGCCTCTTAAAAGTATAATGCTATAATTGAAAGTACTAGAACCTTGAACAAAACCCAATCTAGTTACTTTAGGATAAAAAAATGTGAATTTGATGCTAACCCATGAAATTGCACATTGCACTTTATGAAACGTTGGTGGAGCGTGTGTGGGTTACCGGCACACCAATGGGGGTTCATAAAGAGTGGCAATGGGTTTCTCGGGTGTTATCATTGTTGATGGAGCGTGTGTGGTTAACCGGCACATCAATTTGAGATGATAATGGACCCCGAGAGTACCAAGCTAATTTGCATGGTTATTCACACCCGGTTTGTGATCCTCGGCATCCCAGTCACAAACGGTGGGGCATATCCGAGATTAAACATGCCATTGAATAGTTCAATGAGTCTCAGAGATCTAGGAATTTCATAAGACTGAAATTGATAAAAGTTATCTACCTTAATGACCACTGTGTTGTGACTACGGCATCCCTCTTCACAGCATAGTTGGGGTATTTTGGGTCCTAGCCTTGTTAAATAATAAATTGGGTAATTATTTAAAAGGATTAATTAAACGAATAAATTCAAATTTTATATATGTCTGAAGAAAGTGTCTTTCTCCTTCTTCTCCTCCTTCACCCATTTCTGAGAGCTTCAGAAAGCACCTATTTAGTATGGTAAGGCTGACTGGCCTGAACTATGTGATACGGTTTTGCAATTAGAGAATAGTTCTTAGTTTTGCTGGGGAACCATATCAAACTGAGTGTCCGCTCCCAAACATGGCATCACACCACAGCTTGTGAGCATGACTCCTTGACTATTGAATCCAAGGAAGTTCGTTGCCTTATGCTATTAATCATTAACCCCGAGTTCCGCAGGGATTTAGAATTCCAGGGGTCTGATAAGTTAGCACAGCTAGTTGAGGAAAGGTTCCGAGAACTGGTTGAAAAAGGAGAACGAACTAGGATCTTCAAAGAGCTTGAAGATGCAAGCTAGAAGGAAGTAGCACCAGTTTGCGTGTTCCCGAGATTGAGGGATACATAGGCGAACAGTATAAAACTGGTTTCCCTTTGGGATCGGGAGTTAAGCATTAGCTCAACTCGCTGATCTGTTCGTCCAGATGAACAGAAAGGGTAACCGGATAAGACAATCGTGGAAGTGCATTCAATGTCGACTCTATATGAATCGTTCATGGAGAAGCATAGTTCCATTAATTCAGCTGCTTCAGGATTGAGTCCAGTATTAAGGTGCATCAAGAAATGATCCAGATCGTCTGGACCGATTGTTCGATGTTTCAAACTGGGAATCCATAAGGTGGGACACAGTCACAGAAAGATTGGAAAAATGCTCTAAAGCCAAACTGTTTGGCAGACTCAGTAATATCTTAAAACTCAGAATACCTGATCCTCATTTCCTTGATACAGGATGTGTTTCTCACATTTGCTCTGTATGCACGGACTCTGTAGGATGCGGGATGTTGTCGCACAGGAGCATATTCAGATTAGATATGGAGCTCGTGCATTTTTGGAGTTAAGCTAGATATCTGTTCTTGTTATTGGTTTATAGATACATTTAACATAGATTCGCATTGTACATTGTTCTGAGGATAATTCTGGTTTAATGAAATTTTTTCTTAAAAATGGTTGTTTTAATTGTCCTCGAAATGTTGTGTGAATGTGTTGATGACGTAAATGGTAATAACTTAAATGTTGAAACATCCAATGGGATTGGACTTATATATTGTGTTCTTTATGATTGTTAAAGTGAATTTTATGAGAATCACTTCAACCAAAGGTCCAGTTGGACAGGACTTTGGAATCATTTGACTTAAAGTCACGTGATGAATTGAGTGCTTAATAAAATTAATTGTGGCAAGAAAGGAATCGCCCAAAGATCCAATGGATAGGATTTTGGAATCAGCTGACTTGGAGTCAGGTGATGATTGTATGTCTTGAACAATATTAACAAAGTCATAAAGTTACATAGAGATGTAAAGGTATTAAGATTTTGAGCAACAAACACATAAGTTACTGTGTATTGCTCGAATATTTGAACAGAACACGATTAGTTATGCTTCATGATATTTGCCAAATGGTTTGACAAATATGGCTTCGCTTATCGGAATAAGCGATTGATTGGAACCTTGAAGTGTTCAAAGATTTCAAAGGAAGCATAAAATCAACAGAACCTGAGTAACAACATAGACTGAGAAAATGTTTCACAGTTTATCCTCTTCCAAGAACACTAATGGTTATAATGTGTCTAAGGGAAGATGATGGAGCATTGATCGAAATAGTTTTGATCCTCGGTGTATAAGATACACTGGATACATTTCCGACTAATTTTTCAATGAATTGAACATTCAACCAGTCAGACCGCAGAAGCCATATTCCGACCACATCTTAGACTAAGTAGGTTATGTCGACACTGTCTGAAATGTAAAGCTGGGATCATCCCACTAGTACATAGAAAGTCCAGGGTCATGTAGCATTCGTCTGAATCTCATGACAAGCCTGAAACTGATCAGCAATGTCGTTTTTCATTGGCCACTCCAGTTATCCTTTGAAAGAAGAGTACTTTTAGAAAGAACTCAAGTTCTAAGGAAACAGTGGGAGTAAGAATAATTCTGAACGAGTTCAGGAATTAGCCAAGTGAAACAACCTTTAGTCACCACTGGGACTTGACCAGGAATTAGATTCCTGTTAAACCTGACATACCCTCTCTTCGCTTGACCAATAGTTGTTGTCACCATCATAAGGAGTTATGATCCGGGTGATATACCGAGTAGTGGTAAAACACTAAAGATGGTACGGATAAGTAATCCGACTGCTAGAAGCATTGGTGAGCCCAGTTGCTGCCAAATAAGAGAACCTTACCGCGAGACACAGTCTATGTGACAGTTTGATTGATCTTTACAACTGGTCTAGGAACCAGTGGGAGTAATTGAATCATCAAAAGAAGGGAACATAGAAATGTACTTACAGAACATCTGGTTGAATGAGTCATCACTTGGAGTCAAGCAACTGATTCTGAGAGAAGCACTCTCAATAGAAGATGTAATCCGAGAGGATTCTGCGTGGCATAGTGTGAGTCGTTAGTGGAGCGTGTGTGGTTTACCGGCACACTAATATGGACTCACATAGAGCATGCCATTACGAAAGGTACATGGCCCCGAGATTCGTCCCATGGGCATCTCGCAAGAAAGGATATTCGGATTCTCAAAATAGGCCAAAAGGTTTGGATTTTGTGAATAGCCTGAAAGATTTCCTTTAATATGTCGGAAAGGTTTGGATTTCGGTTTCGCAAAATGTGCCATAAGTTTTGGATTTTGTGAATAGTCCGAAAGAGTCATATAACGGTGTCAAAGCCAGTGGGAGTATCGTTGTTATCTGCTATCATTGTATGAGGGTTACATACTGGTTCTAGGAAACGTCTCTTATCATTACAAAGTGTAATGACTTGGTGTTAAGAAACGGTTCGCTATGAAAGACTTTAAGAGATACAACATACTCAGGTGGTTGTGAACATCTATTAGATAGATCAGAATTCTGCCAATATGATCTTGATGAGATTCAAGATGCATAACCCCAGGAATGGAGTTTCCTGTCATTGCAAAGTGTAATGAATTGGCATGAAGGAAACAAAGAAGGTGCAGCATGCTCACGTAGTTCATAGACATCTATCAGATAGATGAGACTGACAGTATTGACTTAGCCGTTGAGAATATGATCTTGATGGGATTCAAGATGCATAAGAAAGAGTCACCGAAAGGAAATGGTTTCCGGAAATCATGACACAAGGATTATTGGTAATCTTAGGATTCCGAAAGGGCTTGGAATAAGATTACATCAGGTTCCTCGAGCCTCTTGGACAAATCAGAAGTGTTATGAACATATCCTGATGACTTAATGCTTAGAGCATTGTATGTTGGATTCAGGATATTGCCTGGCTGAAAATACTGAATGGATTTTTGAACAGACGTGAGAAATCATTGGGAAATGATTAGGGTGATTGATTTGAAAGGGTTTTCAAATCGGTAATTGTTTACACCAAAACGTGGTGCTATAGGACTTCATGGTTAAAGAATTTCGTTGGTTTCTGATGGAGGGCGTGTGGTTCACCGGCACATCATGACACCTCGAAATTGTCTTAGGGTGTAGTCATGTAGACTAAAGACCCGAGAACCATGGGCAGTCACAGTACACATCACCGGAATGGAGTTGTGAGAGAAAATGACAGAATGACAAAATGACAAATTGAGATATCATCGGAAGAGTATCCGATAGGATCATCTGCAATAAAGTGTATAAGTGTTAGACACTTGGATACATAGAAAGAGTGAAAAGGTCATAGACATAGATATAAAAGGCTTGAATTGAGAGTTTAAAAGAGAATAAGAAACCGATAATAGTTATGATAAATCCGACTTGGTGATTACCTCGTGAAGACTTGGTAATTAGCAGGAGTAGCTGCCAGTCAGATTTTATGTTTCGCTTTTGCATGTTTACTTCCTGAATAATTGGATTATTCAAACATCCACAGTCGTTCATACTCTTAGGGAGTAAGTATGAAGGAAGACTGTCATGAATTGGTTTGTAGATTGTCTAAGGAGTTAGACATAGCAATAAGATTGCTGCAACGTTCATGAGTACTTGGAAATGGAGATTTGAGTATTGGATAAACCCGCGCTCAATGGATTGCTTCATGGATTATATCACGAGCAATGTTGAGACGATAATATCTTTTGGTCTTAAAGTGGAGAGATATGAGTTATAATTTGCAAGGCGGTTGTTCATTGATAGTACGAAAACGCATCGGTAACTCGATGTTATAAAACGTGCTGTTGTGAGTGATTTGTCGGGTAAAAGATATAACATATTAGTCAAAGCTTATTCGTCCCTTGACCCAGACGGGAAACAGATATCTGTTGGCCACTCGATGATTTTGAAGTTGACTGAAGCGCTGGCCAGCCAGGACTGAATTGATTCGTTCAATTAGAAGTCTAAAAGTCATAAGCAAAATCGGAAATCGGGAAACAGTGTGTCAGACAGAGATTGATCTCAATCCATGTCTCATGTCTGAAAATATCTTGTTGGACGGAGGATCATCTGATCACTTATCTTTGGACGGAACTGACTAGGTCAGAGTTCGGCAGCAGTTTCTAGGAAGCTGCAGGTTGTTTATTAATCAGAAGATAAATTAAAGTCATAGACTTATCCAAGTGGGAGACTGTTGGATTAGGTGTCTAAGCCATGACTTTACAACTATATTTATCTTATTGATTGAAGCAAAGTCCATTTGGGTTGCCCTCATAGCTGGAGGTCAGGATAGAGTTCAGTAGAGTAAAAGGTTGATTTATTAATTGTGTAATAAATCAATAGAATTAATTAAATGGTTTATTAATATATTTAAGTGTTAATATATTAATTAGAAACTATAATAATTAATTGAGATTTAATCAAGAATTAATTGGATTTAATTTAGTGATTAAATTAATTAATTAAAAGTGCAGGGACTGGTTTTGTAATTATTCAATAGTTGAATAAAAGGCTGGCCAGTGGATAGGGGTTAAAGGTGGCGAGATTTGTGGTGTCACCACAAGGATCTCGAAACCCTAATTAGGGTTAAGGAAAGCCTTGTCCAAATGGTCAGCAGGCTTGCCCATTTGGAGGCTCCTTAGGGTTTCAGCTGTAACCCTTGGAGGCTATAAAAGGAGGCACCTGGCCACCCTAAAACCTGCGCCATTTACATCAAGATAAACTCTGCTGAACTGTCTTCTCCATTGCTGTGGGTATGACTTGCATCTGAGGCAGGACACTTGTGCTGCTAGCTTCAAGAACAAGATTCAAAGGTTGGTAATTCTTGTTTTAATCTTTAGAATTTATTGTTGGCCTTTAGGTTATAGTTTATTATCTTCATAGAAGAAAACATAGATCTTTCTAGGGTTGCATGTGAACCATAGGATTATTTGTGTTCATTGTTTGCTAGAAAACCCTTCACTAACCCCTTCATTTCAAACCACAACAAACACCAAACAACCTTACGATATCGGGGAGTGTTCTGGTGAGAAAAATAGATCGGGAGAGGTAAGGAACGAGCGATAGCTTGTAGCGAAGTGCTCGAGAGTTGTCGGAAGAGTTGAACAGGGAACGAGCCAGCGACAATACTAAGTACAAACCAAGCAGTTATAGTGGGTGTAAGAAGGCAGGAATAACCAGATACCGTATACCAAAAATCAATGTGAGTAATCTATCCCTAAGTGTTACTTTTACTGTGGGGCCACATTATCGGTTATTGTGATTGGGACCATCTTTCCGTGGGGTCACATACTCGGTAATTGTGGTTGAGACCACATATATGCTGTGACGATCGAATTAGCAGTAATTGTGGTGGGACCACATACAAATGTTGTGATGGCCTATTTGGCTGGCAGTTTTATCACACATTCAACAGGTGTACATTGAGTCCTTGAGACTCGGTATCACAAGGGGCTGTGATATGATGTGGAAGCTGAAAATTTAATGTTGTTATAACACTTATCGATTATTCACTGAGCTTGTAAAGCTCATCCTTGTTGATACTAACTGTGCAGGTGCTGTAGACCCTACTAAAGGGAAGGATCTAATTCGGGGTTAGAACTGATGACCGTAGCAACCCGGCTTTGGGGAGATACCACTTGTACCTTTTTCTTGTAATATATACCCTGTATAATATTTTGTTGAATAAAATATGTTTTAAAGTGTGGAAAATAAATGGGTATATTTATATTGAAAGCCGGGTATTACAAGTTGGTATCAGAGCCGAGGTTTAAGTGAATTAGGTTTCTATAGGGTAGATACCTAGACTTGAACCTTAGGAAATAGTGGAATTCGGGATTGGAAAAGGATAATTTATGTTATCTGATTAGGAGACTAATCTTTTTGTTGAACTTTGAAGATGGCAAACACCAGGAGTGGTCAGAGCCGAGGAGGTGCTAGGCAGGGAGCTTCCAGGGGAGGCAGATCTCGATCACAGGGCTCAGTACGTCGGGAGGCGGGAGAGGCAGCAAGGAACCAACCAGATTTACGAGCTATCATTACTGATGTAGTACGGGAGCTATTACCTACTATAGTAGAGACACATAGGGAGGATACTGCTAAGCAGGTGCATGATGGAGCCCCCAGAGACGAGGGACACGCCGAAAGTGGAGTACACGTGGCAGATAAGGGTAAAGGCGTGGAAGGAACTTCGGAAGTGAAAAACAAATGTATGTATAAGAATTTCCTTAGTTGCAAGCCTAAGGAATTTACGGGAACTGATAGTCCCGTACAAGCGATGGAATGGTTGATACATACGGAGAAAGTTTTTCGGATTAGCAAGTGTGATGAGGCAGACAAGGTGGAGTTTGCTACCAACCTTTTCGCTGGGAATGCCCAGTATTGGTGGCAAGTTTTCAGTAGAGCTTTGGGTTCAGATTTGCTTGAAATGTTGACCTGGGAACAGTTTAAAGCAAAATTTACTGAAGAATACTGTTCCGAAGTAGCAGTGAAGAAGCTGACAGAAGAGTTCTTACATTTGGAACAAGGGACTCGTTCTGTGCAAGAATATACTATGGATTTCTTGGAGAAAGCTAGATTCTGTGAACATGAGGTTGATACTGAGAAAAGAAAGATAGACAAGTACGTATGGGGATTGAAAACCCGGATTCGAGAGGTTGTACAGCCACTCAAGCTGACTACCTTTCGGCAAGTAGTTGATCGGGCGGTAGAACGTGAGGCGGAGCTGCAACGCCAACAAGGTGAAAGGAGGGCCGCAGAAGCAAAAAGAAAGGCTGAGGAACGTCCGTGGATTTCTCAGAAGAAGTCCCAACAATCAGAATCTGGGTCGCGGGGTCAGACTCGGAAGGATGAAGGCAAATGGTGCGATAAATGCCGGAGGAAGCATACGGGAGATTGTCCTACTAGTCCCTCACCATTGTATTGTTTTAAGTGTGGGAAGACGGGACACTATGCTCGGGATTGCAACCAAACAACTCGAGTATGTTTCCAGTGTGGAGCCAAAGATCATATCCGATCAGAATGTCCACAGCTGAAGACAGGAGGATCCCGAGACAGGACACGGGAGGAGCAGGGAAGAGAAAGGAAGGAGGCACGAGGTGGACCAGTAGTCTCCCGAGCATTCCAGATGACCGTTGAGGAGGCCCGGGAAAAGACGGATGTTATCACAGGTATTTTTAAACTAAACTCGATCCCTGCATATGTATTCTTTGATCCTGGAGCCACCGACTCCTTTATATCCACATCATTCATGCCCCAAATTTCGATACCCTTAACCCCGTTGAATGAACAACTGGAGGTAGAAGTAGCAGGTGGTAGATATGTATATGTCTCTGAACAGATGCCAGGGTGTCAGCTTGAGATTAACGGGACCATTTTCCCTATTGATCTGAAGCCGATCACCACCAGAGAATTTGAAGTAATTGTAGGAATGAACTGGTTAGCATCCAATGATGCTCAAGTCGATTGTAAAAGAAAAAGAATTGCAGTTCTGGCACCAGACAGGTCGCAAATAATAATTCAAGGTGAACGGCCACGTACCAGGATGCCTGTCATGTCTTTTGCCAAAGTACGACGTCATAACAACAAAGAAGGAATATTTTACATGGCATGTGTGGTCTCGACAGAGCCTACCAAACGATCCGTTGAAAATGTCGCCGTTGTAAAGGAGTTTGCCGATGTTTTTCCCGATGAGCTTCCGGGATTACCTCCTGATCGACAGCTAGAGTTTACCATCGATTTGGTTCCAGAAGCAGCCCCTATTGCTCGTGCTCCTTATCGATTGGCACCATCAGAAATGGCAGAGTTGAGGAAGCAGTTGCAGGAATTACTCGATCGGGGATTCATTCGACCGAGTACTTCACCTTGGGGAGCACCTATCCTGTTTGTGAAGAAGAAGGACGGGTCTATGCGAATGTGTATAGACTATAGAGAACTGAACAAGATCACCATAAAGAACAAATATCCATTGCCCAGGATTGATGATTTATTCGATCAACTTCAGGGAGCATCCTATTTCTCTAAGATTGATCTAAGATCAGGATATCATCAGCTGAAGATTCGGGAGTCGGATATCCCAAAGACTGCCTTCCGTACCCGTTACGGACATTATGAGTTCCTGGTGATGCCGTTTAGGTTAACCAATGCCCCTGCAGCTTTCATGGACTTGATGAACAGAGTGTGTCGTCCATTTCTTGATACCTCTGTTATCGTGTTCATTGATGATATACTGATCTATTCCCGAAGTCAGGAAGAGCACGAGACGCATCTACGTCAAGTTTTGGAGTTACTCCGTCAAGAGAAGCTGTATGCCAAGTTCTCAAAGTGTGAATTTTGGCTTCGTGAAGTTCAGTTTCTGGGACATGTTATTAGCAGCGAAGGTGTTAAAGTTGATCCTGCAAAGATCGAGGCTGTAATGAAGTGGGAGCCGCCGCGGAATCCATCAGAAATACGCAGTTTTCTTGGGCTAGCTGGATATTACAGGAGATTTGTAGAGAACTTCTCTTCTATTGCAGCTCCTTTGACCAAATTAACTAAGAAGGGCGAGAAGTTTGAATGGACTGAGGAGCAGCAAGCTGCATTTCAGAAGCTGAAGCAAGCTCTGTGTGAAGCCCCAGTACTTGCATTACCACAAGGTGGGGAAGACTTTGTGATCTACAGTGACGCTTCTAGGAAGGGCCTGGGATGCGTTTTAATGCAGAGGGGCCGGGTGATTGCATACGCATCCAGACAATTGAAAGAAGCTGAGAAAAGATACCCGGTACATGATCTTGAACTAGCTGCCGTAGTATTAGCATTAAAGTTGTGGAGGCACTACCTATATGGAGTAAAGTTCAGGATCTATACGGACCACAAAAGTCTTAAATACTTGTTCAATCAAAAGGATCTGAACATGAGGCAGCAGCGGTGGATGGACTTACTCAAAGACTATGACTGCGAAATTTTGTACCATCCAGGGAAGGCGAATGTAGTTGCAGACGCTCTCAGTCGAAAAGAGAGACCCATTAGGGTTGTGTCTGCTTGTATGAGCATAGTTAGTCGGCTACCTGAGCTGATTCGAACAGCTCAAGAGGAAGCAGGGAAGGCGGAGCATGTGAAAAGCGAACGCATGGTTAGCTATATTAACCAACTAGAAGAAAATTCTCAGCGATTGAAGACCTTTAAAGGTCGAGTATGGGTGCCAAAGCAGGGTGAAGCACGGAAGCTACTCCTCGAGGATGCGCATTGTTCCCGTTATGCTATACACCCGGGTAGCACCAAGATGTACCGGACGCTGAAGCCGTTATACTGGTGGCCGGGCATGAAGCGGGATATAGGAAGATACGTGGAACGGTGCCAAACATGCTTGCAAGTGAAGTCCAATCATCAAAAACCGTATGGAGAAATTCAACCGTTACTAGTCCCGAAGAAAAAGTGGGACGAAGTCACAATGGATTTCGTGACAAAACTTCCTCGAACGCCACGAGGACACGATGCAATATGGGTGATCATGGATCGACTGACCAAATCCGCTCAGTTCATACCCATACGTGAAGATGATAAAGTTAGCAAATTAGCTAAGATCTATATTGATGAAGTAGTTTGTAGACACGGGGTACCATCCTCCATTATATCCGACCGAGATAGTCGATTTATGTCTGGGTTTTGGCAGAGCTTCCAAAAACAGTTTGGATCGAAAGTTTTAATGAGTACTGCTTACCATCCTCAGACTGATGGACAGAGTGAAAGGACTATTCAGACATTGGAGGATATGCTTCGTGCCTGTGTTATAGATTTTGGTGGAAGCTGGGAGGATCACTTGCCTTTGGTGGAATTCGCATACAATAATAGCTATCATTCCAGCATTCAGATGGCGCCATACGAGGCATTGTATGGAGCACCATGTCGTACTCCGACATGTTGGACAGAGTTAGGGGAAAAGCCGTTAGCTGGACCCGAGATTGTAGCTCAAACCGAGGAGAAAATTCGAGAAATTCGAGAACATTTAAAGGTTGCCCAAAACTGCCAAAAGCAGTATGCTGATCGTCGGGTGAAACCTATAGAATTTCAGGTTGGTGATATGGTGATGCTCAAGGTCTCTCCGTGGAAGGGTTTGATTCGTTTTGGAAAGAAAGGAAAGCTGAGTCCTCGTTTTATCGGACCTTTTCGCATATCTCAAAGAGTAGGATCTGTAGCCTACCGGTTAGAGCTACCTGAGGAGCTAAGAGGCATTCACAACGTCTTCCATGTGTCGCATTTGAGAAAGACTCTGTTTGACGAGTCCCAACGAGTGCCTTTACCTAAAATTGAAATAAATGAAAAGCTGAGGTATCCAGAGCAGCCAGAAAAGATTTTAGACCGCAAGGTGAGACAGCTACGGAACAAGAAGATTAATATGGTAAAAGTACAGTGGCGATATCACAAGGGCTCGGATGTAACTTGGGAAGCCGAAGAGGAAATGAAGGCGAAGTACCCCCAATTGTTTGCTTGATTCCGGGGACGGAATCTTAAAAAAGGGGGGGAGAACTTGTAACGACGGTTTCAAAAAAAAATGAATAGTAACTCAGGTGTGAATAGTAACTCCGGCGTGACTAGTGCTCCGGCGTGAATAGTAACTCCGGTGTGAATAGTAACCGAGAGATGAAGTAAGCGCTTACCTCGTGATGACATCAACGATGATGTCGTGATGACGTCGTGCTGACGTCGTGAATAGTGTTTTCAAGCCCTATAAATAGGGGCCTAACCCCTTCATTTCAAACCACAACAAACACCAAACAACCTTACGATATCGGGGAGTGTTCTGGTGAGAAAAATAGATCGGGAGAGGTAAGGAACGAGCGATAGCTTGTAGCGAAGTGCTCGAGAGTTGTCGGAAGAGTTGAACAGGGAACGAGCCAGCGACAATACTAAGTACAAACCAAGCAGTTATAGTGGGTGTAAGAAGGCAGGAATAACCAGATACCGTATACCAAAAATCAATGTGAGTAATCTATCCCTAAGTGTTACTTTTACTGTGGGGCCACATTATCGGTTATTGTGATTGGGACCATCTTTCCGTGGGGTCACATACTCGGTAATTGTGGTTGAGACCACATATATGCTGTGACGATCGAATTAGCAGTAATTGTGGTGGGACCACATACAAATGTTGTGATGGCCTATTTGGCTGGCAGTTTTATCACACATTCAACAGGTGTACATTGAGTCCTTGAGACTCGGTATCACAGGGGGCTGTGATATGATGTGGAAGCTGAAAATTTAATGTTGTTATAACACTTATCGATTATTCACTAAGCTTGTAAAGCTCATCCTTGTTGATACTAACTGTGCAGGTGCTGTAGACCCTACTAAAGGGAAGGATCTAATTCGGGGTTAGAACTGATGACCGTAGCAGCCCGGCTTTGGGGAGATACCACTTGTACCTTTTTCTTGTAATATATACCCTGTATAATATTTTGTTGAATAAAATATGTTTTAAAGTGTGGAAAATAAATGGGTATATTTATATTGAAAGCCGGGTGTTACACTCGTTAAGAAATATACACGGCTCGGCTCGGGCTCGGCTCGCTACGAGCTTTATGGACCCAAGCTCGGCTCGGGCTCGTTAAGAAATATACAGGCTCGGCTCGGGCTCGGCTCGTTTAATTCTTAACAAGCCTAAATGAGCTTAAGCTTGACTCGAGCTCGTTAAGAAGCTCGTTTACTCTAATGCAGGAAAATAACAACTTACTCACAAAGAGTCGAAGACGATCGGAGAGTTAACCCTAACTCCCTAACTTCCTAAATTAGTAAATGATTAAATACACTTTAATATATATATATATATATATATATATATATATATATATATATATATATATATATATATATATATATATATATATATATATATATATATATATATATATATAGAGAGAGAGAGAGAGAGGCTCGTTTAGGGCTCGCGAGCCTAATCAAGCTTGGTGACAAATGCTCGGCTCGAGCTCGTTTAATAAACGAGCCTTAATTTAAGCTCGGGTTCAGTTCGGGCTCGTTTAAAATCGGTCTCGAGCTGAGCTTTTATCGAACCGGTCCCGAGTAGCTCACGAGCCGGCTCGGCTCATTTGCACCCCTATGTGCCACACGTGGATTGAATTACCTCATTCCACAAAGCCTCTATCTTCACTCTTAAAAAGCTACCACCATTTTCCTAACAAAGCAATCTTGAAAAGCCCGTAGGCTCTCGATTCCAAGCCCACCTTTAGCTTTGCAATTCAGAGTTCATTTTCCAAGCAAACCAAGTCATTTTGTGCGTATCTATATCCCCTCCCAAAAAGAATTTATTATAAATGCATTATAAACAATTGATCACGATGCATAGGGAAAGAAAAGAGATTTGTACTGACTCCCAAGAATGGTTTTGGAAATAATTAATCTACCTCCAAATGAAAGATTATGGGCATTCAGTAAGTAGAGCTTATGTTGGAATTTTTAAACAAATACAAATAATTGACCTTTCAAGCCATTTTGGCCTCAACCGGAACAGCAAGCTAGTCAAAAGGAATAACACTTTCACTACAACTAATCCAATAAGCCATCTTGGAGATATCGAAAACAGTAACACGCGATGCCTATTATCTTGCTTTTGTGGATGTGGACTTTGAGATCGAAAGCCATGTAAAAACATCTAAGAATCCAATTGAGTTTCAAAGCATTGTATTTAGACCATTCTTCAAGTAGAGTCGTGTTAGTGTATCCCACATTGGTGCGACACGGTCCTATAAGTTTGTATATATGTTGGAGTCTCCCCTCTCTCCACAAGGGCTCTTTTGGAGAGACACTCTTGAGTTCCACATATATTTACATTGTATCAGAGCTCTAGGTTAAAATCCTACTGCTGACCACAACCTGCCGCCGCCGACCTCCACCTCTGGCGACCTAGTCGTCGGAGGTGCATTCAATATTTTTCCCTTTCTTCTTTTTTCTCATAAATAATAATACAGCCGCCTGCACCAAACTAGAGCTCCGTCATCGGTTTATTCTACTGCATCGTCTGTTTCGGCCCCTTTCCTCGAATAACATCTTCTTCTTCAGACATTCTTCGTCGGGAAGCCTCCGATTTGCAGTCGTCTTTCTCTCCTCTGTCATGACTGTAGTCGTTGATCTCACCGAAATTTGCGCCGTCCGCCGCAGCTCGAGCCCTCTCACTTTGCTCGCTGCCTTTCTCCGAACTCTTCCGCCGTCGGCTTCATGATCACTGTCACGGCTCTCCCTTCTTCTTCAACGGATCCGCCTCTGGCCGCCGCTCCTCCTCTCTTCTTCTCCGACGAGCAGTTATTGTTAGCCGTCATCGTCAGAGCTCTGCCACCGCTGCCGCTGTTTTTCAATTATGTTTTTTTTTATATTTTGTTTATTTTTTTCAGTTTAATTGTCTCCTTCCGATCAAACTGCGGGGGGATGTTAGTGATTAGGGTTAATACCCATTAGAGTTTAGGTAAGCCCAATAGGGTTTAGGTTTGGCCATGAGCCCCCATTTGTATCCCTATTTATATGGGGTTAAACTCTCAATATTAATATCAAGCAATTCTATATTCTATCATGGTATTAGAGACGGTGTCCTGCACCCCCAAACCTCATCTAGCCTACGTCTCTGAGGGGGAGTGTTAGTGTATCCCACATTGATGCGACACGGTCCTATAAGTTTGTATATATGTTAGAGTCTCCCCTCTCTCCACAAGGGATCTTTTGGAGAGACGCTCTTGAGCTCCACATATATTTACAAGTCGCATATTGGAAGTTCAAAAGGCACATGTCGTTCGTAGGTAAGTTAACACTATTATAAATATTTTTCTCTACAACTTCCATAACAGTCGCATGAAGGCCTTTCGGTACTATGATTAATAGAGCGTAGTTTAAGAATCAGTTTTATAATCCATGAAGGGTTGCTAAATGGTAACATTGTATGTTATCCGTTTGTCTTCCATCTCTAATTACATATAAATTATATCTGAATGGAAATAACAATTTAACATGAACATACTAGTTTTTTAAATCCTTTTTAGTTTATGTTGAAAGGAGGGATAATGTTGTAATTATGGTTTTTTCTTGGATAAACCATTTTGTTGTATTTGGGCGTAAACGGATTATATAATTATTAAATAATTAGATAATGTAGTTGAGAATATATATCGTAACATTTCCTTACAGGTTGTTTAATATGGAGTCTCAAAATGATTATTAGCATTTTATTAATCAGATTTAAGTAACGAGGTAATAAGATAATCATTTATTTAAATGATATTGGGATAATGTGGAACTTCCTGTTTGAAAAGTTTTTCAATAAGGTAAGAGAGTGGATTAATGAAAGACAGAGTCACATGAGTTGTAAAGAGACATGAATATATGCCAATTGTGGATGTGGTTTATTTCCTATTTGTTAAATGAGTTGTTGAAGATAAGAAGAGTCCACCCAGGTGGACAAATGTTACACTATATCGAAGCAATTGAGGCCTTCTTTTTATAATAGGTTGCGGTTGGGGGAGCATAATATGAGAAAGAATAGTAATTTAAATGATGTCTAATCACAAATATCATTTTTTATGGTGCTAAGTAAACATTTACTTCATTTTTGAATCTTAAATTAATTTCTATCTACTTCCCTTTTCATATGTTGATAGTGATACATTTCATATTTAAAAGTAAAGGGGAGAAAGGAAAAGAAAAGAAAAGGGAGATTTATTTAATATCATCATATTTTGAAAATCAGGAGTTTAGCTTTCATTCAAACCCTTTAGATCACTAAGGTAGCAGAATAGTTGAAGGATAGGCGTGGGTAGGGGAGAGGGCCGTCGGCACCGCCAGCGTCACGGCGCTGTGCTCCACGGCTTGGTGGAAGATAGCTTGGTTTCAGGTTGGTGAAGCCGTTATTTCATTAAAAAAAATTAATCCAAAATTTAATTTACCTTCATCTTATAAAAATACTTCCCCTTTACCTCTTCAAAAGTCACACACTCATTCTTCATTCTTTCTCTCAATTTCTCTACAAACGCTTTCCTATAACTTTTATAAGAAATTCTTTTTTTAAATGGATTCAAGTCGTAGAAAATAAAAAAGAGGTTCTTCGAAATTAAAAAACCGTCAGGATGAAAGCGGTTCGAATGTTCCCCCAACCCTATCATCTTATTATCCACAATACAAACAAGTATCGGTCCAACAAAACTACAACTAATTTTCATTTTCTCAAGACTACCACCAATTTCGACAATACAAACAAAGTCTCATCCAATTAAACCCTTCTCAATGTTATGTCTCAGACACATCCCATTTTCGTAACCAAGGAGACGACGAGTCAAGCGATGAAACCCTTCCACTCTTTGAAACCCGAGCTACCGAATCAAGCAATAAAGACCAAGAAACATAGGAAACTGAACACCCCTCTCCCCCACCTCCTATAAAAGAACATTTCTCACAAGGTTGAGACGCCGCCCATGGAGTGAGAAAGAGGAAGTCATCTCGTCAAAGACGTACATTAGTGTTTTTGAGGATGAAGAACATGGCAACCATCAACGCCATGAGTCCTTTTGGGAGCACATGTTGAACCATTTCAACACGTAACTTGGTGGATCCGATCGGGCAATGCATCAAGTTAACTCCATACATAACTTGGTTATAATTTTAGGGTTTTTTATGATTTTAGTTTTATTTTAGGGAATTTATTTTTTTAGGATTTTATATTTTGTTTATACTTGTGTGCATTTTAATTTAATGTTAATTTTATTTTTATTTTTTAATTTTGGTTTTATTTAATTAATTTTAATATCGAAAAAATTTGATGTAGCATTGATGATTGGGGGGATTGGACATATTGGTTACTAATGGTTTGAGTTGATGAAAGATGAAAATGAGAGAAGATAAAAAAAAAATTAATGTGACATGAAGGTTGAAAAGGTTTGAAGAGACAGACTCCGCAACCTTAGATTCACATATGATCTGCATTACAACGTGGGTACGTATGTACATTCTTGATGGAAAGGAAGTTTCGTTTGGTAAATAATTTATTATATATGATGTATAATAAAATTTTACTGTATTTTGTTACGATGATGTATTCGTAAATACATTCCTAAATTTGTGATAAGAGAAATATTTCTTTATTTGTATCATTATTTTTAAAATACAGATTAAGGTTATGTTCGATACGTTACGATTAACTTATTTTTTTGAGTTTTTCTAATTTGTAATTATTAATTTAAAAAACTCAAAAATAATATATAAGTTAACTTATAATATAGTTTTTCTAGAAACAACTATAATTAACGTTTTAACGGCTTACTTTTTTTTTTTTTCAAATTCTCATAAATACACTCTTAATAACAAATAATATTAGAAAACAACAATACTATTCTTTAATTATCTTTTCCTAAACTTTAGAGTGACATAAAAAAATATAAAAGAACTGTGCTCTAAAGGTGGGGGAGTGGATAATTAACTTTCATTTTTAACCATCTTTTACTAATGAAACCGATCTTTTCTCAACATTTACAATATTCAATGTCATATCAGATTTTATATATTAAAATTAATTAAATAATTCAAAAAAAGAAAATAACATTTAAATTAATATTTAAAATAATATTAAAAGGTAATAAATAAAATAAAAAAAGACAAATAACAATTAATTAAAAAAGCACACCATTTCAAAATAAAAAAAAATCCAAAATACAGGAAATTAAAACTTAAATACGATAATTATAACGTAAACACTATAAGTTAAATAAACTATCGATCCAAAAAAAGTAACATCCCCAAACTTTGAACTGGGAACAAAGTAATATTCCATAAGCTGATTCTTAGTAGTTTGCGATCACTGTGGAGATAAATTCTTGGATAACGAATGCTAGATCTTGAAGTATCTGCATATACTGTAAATGCACCTTGAACAGCAGTCGCGTAATGAGTTGCATAATTTGATGATTCAGACGATGACGATGAGTTCATACTAGGTTCATCAATTATTTATTACGGACATACGAATCATAAGGACGACTGCTAAGAGTTGAATGTCATCCACTACAAAATCATGATCAAAATTCTCAGAAAATCAAGGATTCTTCAAAATAGGCATCGTTCCAAATACCACAAGTGACCACCACCACCGGTGTTCAACCTCTCGGAAAACTCTTCAATCTGAAAACCCTCGGTGAACCGATAATGGCAGCAACGCTAAGGTTAGGGTTTTCGCTAACAGTAAAGACGAATAGAAGGGCGAAGCTTTCTAGCGAGAAAAGAGATCGAAGCTTTCCGGTGAGAAAAGCATATCAGACCTTTCCGTTGAGAAAAAAAGATCCAAGCTTTCCGGCGAGAACAGATCTAAGGTTTTCCTTCAGCGTCATTCATCTCCAACCCACAATTACCGTGGTTCATCTCCAACAGATCTAGTGCTTTCCTGCAACACCACTTCATGCCAAGTGCCAACAACACCACTTAGCCTCAATTGCCTCATTGCTGTCTCTCTATAGGCATCATCATTTTCATAACCAAAATATCCATCTTGAGAGCTCCTATTCATTGTATTTATACCTTAAATTCTAGCTCTGGTGATCGATTTGAGGGGGTTGATGCACCAGAACTTAGGGTTTTTCTATCTTCTTGATTAGACCAAGAAAAGGAAACACAGAAAGAAGGAGTGCACCTCTTTGTTTTGTTCTTATTTTTGTCGGAAGGTACACAGACACGAAGAGAGAGAGAGAGATGGGGGTTTTATTTTATTTTTTGTTTTTCTTTATAATTCAGAAAAAGATGAAATAAATTTAAATAATGGAAAAAGAAAATAAAAGGGCAAATCTATCTTTTTAAGAACTTTAAAAAAAATTGGACCAACAACGCAATAAAATTCCTATTTTGGGCCAGTGGTGGTTGTTCAAAACTTTTTGGACAAAAGTGGCAATTTTTCACAAACCACGTGGACCATTTTTGCAATTTATCAATTTTTCCAAATAAAGGACTGCGCTGATGTGGGCAAATTTGTCCATATTGGTGCGCCACATGGTAAGGTCACCTGCTGAAAATATTAAAAAAATCTGATTTAAATACATTAGTCGATAATTTATCTTTTTTATGATAAAAATTTAATTTAAAATTTTTGGTAAACTGAATCAAAATATTGAAATTTTATTAAAATTTTCAATTAAATTACATATGATTAAGTTATGAGTCATCGTAAATGTTGCTAAGGTTTCTCGGACGGAAGACATGATATATCCTATGAGTCGTTAAAAACATAAGGGCTCATTTGGTATAGAGAGTTGGACTTAGAGAAAAGGAAATAACGAGAATTCTTTTGTTTGTTTAAGGATTGGAATAGAGAAAAGAGTAAAAAATATTGATTCCTTTTTTATCCTATTAATTCTCTATATTTGATAGGGAAATGAGGAGAAATAAAAAACAGGGAAATAAAAAAACAGGCGGAGAATTGAGAGAAGGCCCGACTTCGAACCCTATTAGATACATCTAGGTTTTTTACGCTTTATATGCTTGATTTCTACCCTACCAACAACAATACGACGGCAAAATTTTCTCTTGGTCCCTGCTTTCCTTTCCCGCTGGTGTCGACTGCTTCTACCACACTTGATTTTCACATTGTTAGGAATCGGACAGGGTACACGCAACGGAAACACACTATCACACACACACAAACTCACGAAAATAAAGCAAAATATAACACAAGGATTTTACGTGGTTCGGATTCGGTGCAAATCCTACGTCCACGGGCTGCAACTAGAGAAATCTTATTAACTTAATAAGATTACAATTTACAATTGTTGGTGCATTTTCCTTCAAGTGAATGCCTATATTTATAGGCTTGAGAATGTATAAAATATATATAAATCTACCCCTTATTTTTGAAAAACTAAAATCTTCACCAACTTCCTTTGAATTCAAAGTTTTACCTAACAATCTCACACTTGAAGATTTTGAACAACATAGTCTTTCTCTACTGTCATCCAACTCCAGTAATCTTAAAACAACCAAGTCTTCCAAGCCTCCAGCTCCCAAGAACAAGCTAAACTTAGTCTAATTTCTCTAATTGCAGCCACCCCTCATCTTCAAGTACTAGAAGGGCCAGTTGAAGCTCCCACTAGCTCCAACTCAGCCGTGGCTAATCCCACCACCGACTCATCCTCTGTCTCAACCGGTTTGGACACTTCACCAGCTCCAGAGATGCACCGAGGACCACTAACACTCTCCAAACTTTGCAAACTTCCAACAGGAGAGAATTTTTTCAGTCTTACTCTTCAAAACCCAACGGCTCTTTGTAACTGTACCCGGAACACACCCCGTGCTCCCACTGTCACAAAATTCCCTGAATGGTTTAGACTTTCCGACTCGTTCAGCTAACATCCCCTTGGCTCCAGAATTCATGTTTGCAAAATGAACTCTCTTAGCACTAGATTTAGTGAACCAGATTTTGTCATGCTTAACGGGGACGGTCATACTTCCCTCAGCAGGTACCTCAACCATATACAATGACCCACGCTTCATACCTTGAGCAATCACCGAATTTCCATTGACCACCCTCCTTTTACCACCACCAAACCTTACTTCCAGTCCTTGTTTATCCAGCTGACCAACAGAAATCAATTTCTTTTTCAGCTCTGGAATCACCTGACATTCTTCAGGTTCCATGTAGTTCACAATGAAGTAACCAGATCAATATCTCATATGCCTGTTACTTGAAGCATCTCGTCATTTGCTAACCGTACCTTCCCAAAATCTCCTTCTTTTAGATTCACCATCGTTTCTCCGTTGTCCATGGCGTGAAACGAAGCTCCTGAATCCATGACCCAAGAGTCTACAGAACTTTCCATACTTAGTATCAGTGCATCATCCTCAGACACACCCTCAGCTCCAGCAATGTTCAATTCTTTCTTTGGACAATGACTCTTAACATGTCCCACCTCCTGGCAGTTCCAGCACTTCACATTCTTCCAAGTTCTAGATGAACTTCTTCCCCGACTCCCACTGCTCCCACTATTCCTGCTATTCCCTCTACCTCTTCCGATATTTAATAACTCAGAAGAAGAAGATCCACCTTGATTATTGCGTCTGACATCCTCGCCAAGAACCAAATCTCTAACCCCTTCAAAAGTCATACCACTGGTCCCCACTGAACTTGTAACAGCGGTTACTGTTCCAGACCAGCTATCAGGTAGTGAAGCTAGTAGCAGTGAAGCTTGAGTCTCGTTATCAAATTTAATTCCCACAGATGACAATCTGGACAGAATTGAATTTAGATTGTTAATATGTACCGTAACTGAGCTATCTTCATTCATCCTTGTCGTGAACAATTCCCTCATCAAGAACACCTTGTTAGCCGCCGAAGGTTTCTCATACATGTTCGTCAGAGCATCCATCATACCACGCGCCGTGGTTTCCTTCATGATGTTGAAAGTGACGCTCCTTTCCAACGACAATGTAATAACCGCCTTAGCTTTCTTGTCCTTTGAGTTCCACGCACCTTCGACAGCTTTTTCCATTTTCTCCGGTTTGTCTCCAAGTACTATCTCCAAATCTTTCTGACATAGCAATGCTTCTAATTGCATTTTCCACCAGCTAAAGTCAGAACCGTTGAACTTCTCGATTACAACCTTGTCTTCAGCCATTACGACAAACAAGAGACAAATCTTTTATAGTACTTTTGTGTGACAGAACAGTACCCTTCAAAGTACCAAGACACCTTTAATACGATTAATAGAAATTAGTTTCTGATGTGGAAGATCAGACAAAACTGCAACCACAGAGCATACTCTAATTTCTAAAACCGAGACCTCATTCGAAACCCGAAGCTCTGATACCAGTTGTTAGGAATCGGACAGGGTACACGCATCTAAAACACACTATCACACACACACATACTCACGAAAATAAAGCAAAAGATAACACAAGGATTTTACGTGGTTCGGATTCGGTGCAAAACCTACGTCCACGGGCTGCAACTAGAGAAATATTATTAACTTAATAAGATTACAATTTACAATTGTTGGTGCATTTTCCTTCAAGTGAATGCCTATATTTATAGGCTTGAGAATGTATAAAAAAAATATATAAATCTACCCCTCATTTTTGAAAAACTAAAATCTTCACCAACTTCCTTTGAATTCAAAGTTTTACCTAACACACATACAAGTTGTTTAAGGTACCAATTAATCTCCGATTTTAGTCATCACATTATTGACGATTCTTTATTTGACTCCAAACGTGATGCTTTTATATTTTTATCTTGATTATTTTCAGTCATTCGTTCATTCCTTTTTTATTATTTAATTGAATGAGGCAGGGGCGGACCTATTAAGGACCCCGGGGGTGCCCGTGTCCCTCCTATAATTTTACCCTGTAGAGTAAAAAAATTATGTATAGGTGTCCATCGTCTAAAAAAATGTGCTCCTCGGTTCTCCGTTTTAGAAATAAATGCTCCCCGATTTAGAAAATTTTTAGAATTGTTCCCATAGTGTCCATTTTTTCTGGGTCCGCCCCTGGAATGAGGAGTGTTTGAATGCTATCACATGATTCCTCCATGCTTCTATACTTTTACGTATACTTTCAAAATCATATTAGTTAAGTTATTTTGATCCAAATTTCACTCAAACAATTGACATACACATAACATAAATAATAACGCTAGAAGTGGTCAAAGCTTATCAAGTTGTTCATACGTTTGCCAATTTTGTCCCAATAGCACCGTCACTAATTAGATGTGGTAAAAAAGTTGAGTTACCTGTTAACACATATAATCCATAAGTTGGTATGGGTCAAGTAAGGTTTGGTTGTCCCAAAACAAGTTTTTTTCTAAATTTCTCAACAAATTCTTATCAATAAGAAAACTATTGTGTATAATATATGTTGGACATGTAATAAAAATATATCCAACTCTTCCTTTTTGTATATATATAGATGACACGATCACCTTTGCAACAAAAGAAAATCCAAAATAGACAAGTTGTCATTACATCCGCTATAGGAGTGAAGAAGAGAAGATTTGTTACCAAAGATATACAACGTTTGCCAAATATCAATATCAAACAACGGCTTAAGGCGATTAACACAATCGCCGAAGATCAATCCCTTGCTAGATCATTTTTGAACATGAGTGAAGAAGAGAATATTTGTTATGTAGAAATGATTGCGGATGGTTCAATAGCATAATCATACTATTTTACGTTTCTTAGTTACGGATATTGAAATTGTTTTTTTTTTGCATTGTCATTCTTGGACATAGTCTTTTAAATAATATGATTTTCATATTTCTTTATGTTTGGACTATTTGTGAATTATTACTTTATGTTAGAATTATGTTTTTCAATAAAAGATATATGTATCAGATATGTTGGACATGAAATAAACATGTCAAAAAACTCATTTCCATTTCATTCATTACCACAACCAAACAAGAGAAATAATTCTCAGCAACATTTCTCTGGTGAATTCTCCGTTCTACCAAACAGTGGAATCAATTCCATTTCTCCAACTTAATTCTCTTTCCCTGCATTTCCATATTAAGGGATTTATAACGGTAATCAAGTATCGGTTTTGTTCAAAAAATATCATCTACATTTTCTTTGTTCAAAAAATACCATCAAAGTAATAGGTCTGTATGCATTTTACCATTCAACTAAACTTGATGTTCAAAAACAACCCTCTGGTTACCGGATACAACCTTATGGTTACCGGATACACAAGTAAATACCAGGTTAAAAAACATAAATCATCATTATTAGGCCTATCATGTGATAGCTCAGTTTCTTGAAGCCCTCTCAAGATCTACACCTTTGTGGTTGGAAATCTCAAGTTCTGTTTTCTTCACAAACTCCCCCTTCACCATTTATGATAGCTCTGCCCTACCCACCATCGATTCTGGAGTACCCTCCGACAGGTCACCGTCAAACATCGTCCGGCCAAACCCACTCTGCCGCCCACGCCCACCTGGTCACCCACGTTCAACTAAACCAGTTCTCGTATGCCATCCAACAACAATAATAATATCGATGTGTGTGTATGATATAATGTCTGATTTGTTTTTTAATCCACTTTTCCCTCTCCCCTCCCCAACAAAGATTTCTCTTGTTATATGTGATCTGGGTGTGAGATGAGTCTGCGTCTGTGAGATGAATGTGTGTGTGATAATGAAATCCTTGAATTTCTTGGTAATAAAGAGACGAACTTCATCTCTGAGATGAGTCTGCGTCTGTGAGATGAATGTGTGTGTGATAATGAAATCCTTGAATTTCTTGGCAATAAAGCGACAAACTTCATCTCTATTGACCCGTTCCTTTAGGGTTCCTTAAACACGGTACAACTTAAGCTCACCTGCATCATTATCATAACCCTCATACTGATCATTTGTTGCATTTGTATATCTGATCCAAATCTTTCTCATCCTCGTGAGAATCGTCCAGCCCAGTCCATTCGTATTGATCATGCTCATGTATCCTCGGGTAATCCTCTATACAATTATCATTGAAAAGATCTTCGCCTTCCCCTTCATCCTCGTCTCCTTCTTCAAGTTCATCCCTGATAATATTTGGATCAACGACAGCCTCATCGTTGTCATAGTCAGAGTAATTCTTTGAGGTACGACTATTGAAGGGAAGCTGATCTGTGTTGAATCCAACAGAGGTAGGAGACTCTAGTGTATACGGTGGATTCCCATTAAATTGACTAGAATTTAGGTTAGAGCCTTAATCTAATGAAGTCGGTGACTGCTTAGGAAGTTTGGAAAAGCAGAGGATAAGGGGGGATTACGTTAATTTACCTTTTTAACATGATAAATGAACATTTACCTGTGTTATCCGGTGACTATAGGGTCATTTTTGAACATCAAGTTTAGTTGGATGGTAAGATGTGAACTGACCTATTACTTTGCTGGTACTTTTTGAACATAAAATAAGTAAATGATGTTTTTTGAATGAAATTGATATATATATAGTTACCCTTGTAAGTCATTCTCCCGTTTATTAATGATTCGTTCGGTACATGCGCTAGCACGTACCATGCGTGTATTTCACGACATATATTCACAACACACACTTGTTTTTCCCATTTTGACTATTAACACAACTACACAAGGGTAATGTCATTTGAATTATAGGTAGATGACACGTTTTCTTTATAATGGCTTCATTAGTACATCATCACCTATTTTATATAATTTAATCGCTTAAAAGATAAAAGAGATATCCATTCAAATGTAATATTACTAAATATAAATATACGTTTGCAAATAAAATTCTAATTATAAACATAAAATATATAATTATTAATGTAGAAATATTTGGTGAATTTAATAAATATATTAAAATTGCTTAATATTTTATATATGTTTATAGATAATACTTTAATTTAATAAATTGATTTAAAAACATTGAGTGGGTCCTCGTTGCTTTCGCAAGGCTTTCACAAATTGAAAGATTAAATCATGCTTGCAAGGATTTATTCATGCTTCCAACTTCCAAGACTCAATTGGAGGGGTATTGAAAGACTATGGATGGGCTTACATAATCCAGTAAATTTTAAACCCACTAAAGGGTTAGTTGGCCCCTTTTCAAAATTACACACTTCAGTCTTCAGATATATAGATATAACATCTTTTTTATCGGGTGAACACATTTAGAAGCGGGAAAGAATGAATTACAATTAGACCTGGCAATGGAGCGGGTTTTGACCCTGATCCGCTCCAAACCCGTGCAAAATATATGGGTTTGGATCGTTATTTATGATCCGTTAACCCGCTAACGACCCATACCCGTTAACCCTTTAAGTAAAATGGTTGGGTTTGGATCACTATCGATCCGCTCCGTTAATAACCCGCCCCGTATAAAATTATATTAAAATAAATTTATTATATATAAATTAATTACTTTACAATTACGGGACATAGAGGTATAGCCGATAGCATATAGGAAGTCACACGCAAACACAATACTCGAGAGTCAGGTCCTCGAGGAGTCGTTCCAAATCCTGATTCGTGAATCTTGAATATCATTCGACTCCAAGTGGAATAAAGATCAACGATGGCTTCGATCTTAACAACTTCCATCGACAATCATCAGACAATAATCGATTTTCTCATGCATGTTTCCAATAGTAGACGTTTGTTTTGTTTTGGAATTGTTATTTTAAGTATTAGGCTATATTAGACGTTTGTTTTATTATGAAAAAATTATTTTATAAGTATCAAGCAAAAATGCGATTCATGTTATATTTGTTACAATGCGGGTTACGGATCGGGTTTGGGTATCCGTTGATCCGGTGGATAAGGGTATGGGTTTGATTATTCAAAACCCTGCAGGTTACGGATCGGGTTTGGGTTAACTTTTGAAATTTGATAAACGGGTTTGGATCAATGCCGATCCGCTCCAAACCCGCTCCATTGCCAGGTCTAATTACAATATTGATGGAAGCAAATTTGGAGAAGTGATTCCTTGGTGCTAAAGAATCGCAATCAACGATATAAGTGACACAAACTCAAAATCTCTCGTTATGTTCCTCTATATGACTATTTCTTAGTTCTGTTCCTCATGATTCTAAAGAATCCTCTTCCAATTGTTCTAATATTCGTAAACAATAGTCAACAGATGATCGCCAGTCATTGAAATCTGTGTATTCTTGCATATTTGCACATAGGAATTCAATTAAGTTTCTCTGTTTATGTGTCTTTTTGTTATTTAACGACTCCGATTATTGAAGTTGAATATTGATTAATAACTCAAAAAATATTAAACTGTGGATAATGTGGAATGTGGTATGTGGTTCACGACAATTTTCCAATTTATGATTGTATTAAGGTCATCTTAAAAAAAAAACCCCTCATAATTATCCTAGAATTTCTCATCAATTGGGGTTTTCTTTTTAATATATATATATATATATATATATATATATATATATATATATATATATATATATATATATATATATATATATATATATATATATATATATATATATATATATATATATATATATATATATATTATTTTTATTTAATTTATTTATTTATTTTGGTATTTATAATTTAAATAATTTTCTAACTTTTTGACGTTTAGTTCGAATATATTTTTTTTTACGTTTTGTTCGTTTGTATTATTTAACGTTGTAATTTACAATTTTTTTAATTTTTGACGTACTAATTTTCTAATTTTTAACGTTTTGTTTGAATACACTTTTATATATTTTGTTCGTTTGCATGAATGAAAATAATAAAATAAAATATTAAATTACTTAAATAATCATCAATCATCTAATACAGTTCTTTCAGTGCTACGATTAAAGCAGAAATGATTCATGTATGATTGCCAAAATTTTGAAACCGATTAACCAATTCAAATAAACCGAAACCGATTAACTAAATCGAATAAACCGAAACCGATTAACCAAACCGAATAAACCGAAACCGATTAACCAAACCGAATAAACCTAAACCGATTTAACCAAACATTATTTGGTTTAGTTAAATTAAACCGAAACCGCTTAACCAAACCGAATAAATCGAAACAAATTAAACAGAAATCGATTTAACCGAACATTTTTAGTTTTGGTTAAATTAAACCGAAATCGATTTAACCAAACCAAATAAACCGAAACCGATTTAACCGAACCTTATTTGGTTTGGTTACGATTAATTTAGAAAAATTAAAAAAACCGACTTAAACCGAAACCCGATTTAATCGACCAAATAACACGCCTATACCAACTTATGGATTATATGTGTTAACAGGTAACTCAACTTTTTTACCACATCTATATATATATTAAAAAAAAAACCCCAATTGATGGGACATCCTAGGATAATTATGAGGGGGTTTTTTTACCAATACCATTGTATTAATGTATTTAACTATTAGTGATATTTAATTACTAGTTAGGGTGGGGGAGTAGATCTTTCCCATCACACTGAACCCACGCGTTACGTCAACTTTTCTCTCTTCTCTCACTTCCATCTTTCCCCATCTTTCACCAATCTTTCATCCATAAAACCAGTACCCACTGAACCCACGATGCCACATCAGATTTTCGATTATTAAATTCATTTATTAATTTAATAAATGATTTTTAATATTTAATTTAATATTATAAATAATAATAATAATATGCAATTAATAAAATAAAAATCACAAATAACATTAAATTAAAAAACCACACCATTACAAAAATTAAAAAGAAAAGTAATACCTAGAAATAAAATCCTAAATACGGAATATTAAAACCTAAATAACGGAAATGAAATACTAAAAACGTTAAAATACATAGTGATCCAAAGTAGCTATGTATGTATGCTCGATGTGGTCTACAAGATCCGCAAGAAGTTTTTTGTGAATTCCTTGATTGCGTATTTCGAGAATCATGTCAGGGCTAACTTCTTGTTTGTTTGGGGAATCTGGAACATGTACTGGACATATAGCCCTACCTTCATCCTGGATGATCATGTTGTGTAAAATTAGGCAATCGTACATGATATCTTTACATCGATCGACGTCGACGGACCGTGCAGGCTGTCTGATAATAGCCCATTTTGCTTTTAGAACGCCAAAGGCTCGTTCAACGTCCTTTCTTGCCGCTTCTTGGGCCGCCTTGAAACGCTTCTTTTTGGGGGTAATGGGGTGTGAAAATGATTTCACAAATGTTGCCCAGTTAGGGTATATCCCATCAGCAAGATAGTACCCATGATTGTATTCTTCCCCCTCCAAAACAAATGAACATGATAGTACGGTACCAAGAATGGTATCATTGAATAGTGGTGATTGGTACAACACATTTAGATCGTTGTTTCCCCCGGCAACACCAAAATATGAATGTCATATCCACAAATCATATGATACTATTGCTTCAAGTATAATTGTAAGATACCTGTGATCACCTCTCATGTACTGGCCTCGTAGATACGTTGGACAACTCCGCCAATCCCAATGTGTACAGTCAATGCTACCCAACATACCAGGAAAGCCATGTTTGGCTTCGTGTGCAGCATACAACAGTTGAATGTCGCTGGATGTTGGTCTACGCATGTATTCTGCACCATATAACTGAACAACACCATAGCAAAAGTTGTAGAGGCTTTCACGGGAAGTTCGTTCTGACATATTCAAGTACTTATCAAGTGAATCGGGGGTGCTACCGCCCCCCATTTGGCGGATTGCCGATGTGCATTTCTGCAATGCAGTGAAACCTTTAACTCCACCGACATTATAAGATGTGTGAAAAATTGGATAATTCCTTTCCAAGTCTTCAACAATCCGCACAAACAGGCGTCTACTCATCCGGAACCTATTTCTGAAAAGAACATCCCCAAACTTTGAATTGGGGACAAAGTAATCTACAATAAGCTGCTGCTCCGCAGATTCTCGATCTCTGTGGAGAAAAGTTCTATGACGAGGAATGCTAGAACTTGCAGTATTTTGAAACATGAAATGTGTAGCTTTAGCAATAGCCGCGATCGTATTCACATCAGTATCGTCATCAGACGATGACGATACCAACGACATAGGTTCATCCAGTAGTTTGTTGTGAACATACGTACCGGAAGAACTGGAAGAATTGGAAGAATTCATTTCAATTTAAAATAAAATTGAAATTGGGATAAATGAGGGTTTTTTTTGGAAAGGGGAAAATAGAGTTAATGTTGAGAGGAAGAAAGAAGGGTGAAGTTGTGATTTTTGAAGGAGTGAAGATGTGATATTTATAGAGATGAGGGAGGATAATATTTGGAAGATTAAAAAGTTTTTTTTAATGTAAACGTGGGATGATCTGCTTCACCACCCCAAACCTCAACCCGCCACAACCGAACCCGATGAAACCGAAGGAGGCGGGCCGGCGGTACCGCAGCCATATTCCACCATCCCGAGTCGAACCCGATTACTACACCGTGCACCCTTAGTGAATTAGGATTATAAATAAGGATATAATGGTTTTATTTCAAACGTGTATAGTATGCTTATGAAAATTCCACTTTGTATTTGGTGGTACTGTTTTTTGTTTTTCTTAATCAGGGTTTGAAACTTTAAATGTCTTAGTACAAATATTCAAATAGTCAAACTATAAATGGGGTTGGAGATCCGCTTCTGCTCTACGTGTAAAGTATATAAGACAATGAAAAAAAAGGATTTGCTTTGTTGCTACTGTCGCCGTCTTTGAGTGAAATATCGTTTTACTAGTCCCGATAATGGAGTCGTTCGAGATAAGAATGAGGCTTATTTTTTCTTCGTCGTATGTGACTTTGTCTCAGCCGGTAGAAAGAAGTTAAAAAGAGGAATAGACCTCGAAACTATATATATATATATATATATATATATATATATATATATATATATATATATATATATATATATATATATATATATATATATATATATATATATATATATATATATATATATATATATATATATATATATATATATATATATATATGTCGAAACACCACCACAAACGCTACTGCGTGTCTACCTGTGGTGCAGTAAGGCACCACCCTGTTGTACCAGCAGCCAACTCCGATGTGTCGGCCTAGTTATCCTCATCAAGCCATTTACTTTATGTCTAGCTTCCAAACTAGTATATGATTCCTTTTCCCAAGATTAATGAAGAATGGAGAAGTCAATTGATTATTTTGAAGAACAGGAGGTGAAGCGATATGCTAGGTAGGGAGAAAAGAAAACGGCTCCAAAGAAAGAAATTTGGGTTCCCAATGCTTCTCCATGCTCAACGAGATACACCAACCTCGAGATGTTTTACTGTAACGGCCCAAATTCCAGAATAAATTTTTTGTTTATAAAACAGTCCGAATACATAAAAACGGGTTGGAAAATAAACAATTTAATTCAAACTTGAAAATTAAAACATTTAGAACCGAGTTTATCAAAACAATTACAAACATTATCCAGCGGAAGGCTTGAATGCCAAAATCCCAGATGTGATACAGTCGCGTCGTGCTCCAAACTCAAGCTAGCAAATACCTGAAAAACATTTAGGGTGAAAGAGTAAGCATAAAGCTTAGTGAGTTCCCCAAAATACCACACGATTCATTCCATTTATACACATAAGGAACATACAACATTTAGGCAAAACCTTAACATGACACTGCACTTAGGGAACATACAACATTTAGGTACAACCCTAACATGACACTGCACCTAGGGAACATCAATCATCTAGGTACATCCCTAACATGACAATGCATCGAGGGAACATCAATCATCTAGGTACAGCCCTAACATGGCACTACACCTAGGGAAGATACGTCATATAATCACACTATTTCTCCATACAATATCGTAGCACATTTACATGCAACTTCACACATAGTATAGTGAGAAGACTCACCTAATTCGCAACCTCAAGCTAGACAGCACTCCACACGAGTGCCCTTGGATCCCGACAACATGAAATTCCTAATAAGGATAAATTTCACTTAGTAAATCGTTAACCCCAAAAGGATAAACCTCCAAGACCGATACCCAAAATCTCTCAAGCTTGACCAAAAGTCAGACTGGTCAAAAAGTCAATGGTCAAAGGTCAAAGTTCAATAGAAAAGTTAACCTTCACTTAGCGCCGTTATCACATAAGGATAGCGTCGCTAAGTACAATGGTCGCGAAATCCCAATTTCTCAGAGATAGCGTCGCTATCCCCATGGATACTATATAGCGGCGGTATTTACGATGTTCAGCCCAATTCTTTCCAAAACTCTTAATCTGCTAAGCCATGGTCTTAACCCTTCCAGGACTCTACCAAACAGTCACTACATCCATAAAAATGCAACATTTGTCATCCAAACATGACCATGCATGCACATGGTCAAGATCCAAGTCCAAAATTCTAAAACTAGCCAAAACAACAATGCAACAACCAAAGAGAGCTTGGCTCACTCTCTAAACTAACTTAATGGCTCCAAAGGAGGTCATAGAGACATAAAGCTCTAAACTTTTTTCCTTCCCAACCAAGGACAACACCATAAAGGGACCATTACTCCATTTTAAACCATAAAGTACAACTTAAACCCCAAAAGAAACCTTAAATCATGAAAAGGTGAAAGCTTGCACTTACAAAGGTTCAGAACACAAGGTCTTTGCTGATTCCTTCAAGAAGAAAGACTCCCATGCACCAACACCACCTTTTTCTTCTTCAAAAACTCCTAAAAATTATCTAATGAGCCAAAAATCACCCAAGGAAGCTAGAGAGGATTTGGAGACGTTTCTGGAGGCTCAAAGGTGTCAAATGACGGCTACCTAAGGTTTTGTGCCCTTAAATACGGCCATAACTCGAAATCTAGAGTTTGGCCCAAACAGCACACTTAGCGGCGCTATCTCTTAAGATAGCATCGCTATCTCATCATTGTGCCATCCCACTACTCGCATGCATAACGACGCGATGTTTCCTTCATAGCATCGTGACTTTCAATACGATAGCGTTGCTATGGTCTAAAGATAGCGGCGTTATCTTTAGCTTTCCACAAAACTTAACTCTTTTAAAAATTAACCTTGGACATTTCGGGAACATGGTCTTACATTTACTCCTAACCCCACAAGGTTCCAAGACGGAGCCTAATTAGTGTTCGATTAAGAACGACAATAACTTATGTTTCACATGATGCATGATTCCATGGATAATTTCATTCGAGATAGTGATGGTGGACATAACTTACAATCATTCCATTAGGCATTTGATTAGGACATTGCATAATGATCTGAACAATTTTTCGCATCTCTTCGATACGAATACAGTAACAATCATAGTGATCTCCTCTTGTACCTAATGGTACGTCATGATCTGATTGGTCATGAACATCGTAAGATGTTGCTTTTTGCGAATCCCAACATACCCCTGATTGGGATGGGTAGGCCTACCACTTCACTCTAACTCTCGCCACCCCCCCTAAAAAAAAGAAACCGTACGTATGAGTTTCCCCTTCATACGACTCCAATCATTCTCAAATTCACTGAGAGGCATCTTTTCCTTGTTTGTTGGGTTGGTTCACATGCTCGCAAATGAGCATTGACCGCAACATTAGGAAACGATTACATCTTCAATATAAAATTCCAAAGGTTTTATAGTTTGTGATTGATATTTTGATTGTTTTTCTCGAGTATTTGACTATTAATGAATAATTATCATTACTGATTGTGAATTTGTTAATATTTGATACTTGATTGTTCCTATTTGACCGTTTATGTATTACATTTGACATAAAAAGTTTTATACTATTATTAATAGCTCTCTTAAATAAAATTGATATTGTTATTAAAAGTTGAAGACTTGAAAAAGAAAACAAAAAACACTATATCGATGTCATCTGACTAACATGACAATCATGAGTTTTCGTTTCATTAGTACGTTATTTCAATTTTTATCGTTAACATTATTTTGTGCACTAAAAACATTTTTCTAGAAGTGAAAAAGGAGAAAAAAATAAAACTACGATCATTTTGAGGACCTCATTCTCACTTTTGCTTAGGGCCTCAAATCAGTTTCGATCAGACATGCTTAATATTTTTGAGGACCTCATTCTCACTTTTGATGAACGAAATTTCACTCAAAATGTACATGATTCAAATATTGACACACAATGTTTCGTCTTTCTACACTCATCTCAGTAAACATCACGACATTCTCTTGTTATTCTCCTAAACGTAGGAAATGATCATCCTTTACTTTCTTTTATCGTTTTAGATTTTTTAGTAAATGTAATCTATATAGAATTTCAAATTTATATGAATAATATATTGATATTATACTTCATCCATAGGGAAAGAAGAAAAATAAATTTGATATATTCCACAATTTTTCAATATATATAATTTAATAATAGCTAATTAAAAATTGAAAAAGAGAAAAAAAGAGAAAAAGAGTTTGGTGGTAGTCGGCAGAGACATTATAGCCTCGCCGCAACTGGAGGTGCAATGTTACCAGACGTACCCCATTTCCACATCATCCCATCTCCAAAAATATAAATAAAATATTTGATTGTGCAAGTATTACAGTTTTAGTAAGCCACAAAAATATTCTAACATCAATTCTTGTTGATTTTTTATTATATTAATCTGGTTATACTTATATCACATGATATTTTTAAAATTCGCCTCCAAATAGCCCAAAATCTATTTCATTTCTAGTCAAAATGAAAATACAGGCCATCAAATAAAACTATGGGACACATAAACTGAGGGACACGAGCACAAGTTTTGAAAACCAAGGAAAATGTGTCCGATCAAACCAATCAAACCTTGATTTAATTACAAAATCAAGTCATTAGGTCACGTTAATACTAATATGCTGATTATAGAAAATTTTGTTAAATTTAACGACTTGATGTCCAAGCATTATCTTACATAATATTTATTAACTTGGTTGGTACTATTGGTAAGATCAAATCATAGCAATCATTTTTTCTTTATAAGTTTGTAGAATTATATAAATGGTTCATGTATAATATTACTATAATAGTAAAAATAAAGAAATTATTCATGTGTAATAATAAGAAATAGAAGATACAAACTAATCCTTATTCAATATAGTAAATTTATAGAAATAACCCTTGTATAATATTAAAATTACAAATTGATTCATGTGTCGATAATATGCATATATTACAGATCATCTTTATGTTTTTAATTTATATAATTACATAAATAATTCTTGTATAATATTAAATTAAAAAATGGTCATTATGTAATGCTAAAAATTAAAGAAATGCTCTCGGTGTAATAGTAAAAATTATTGAGATGACCCCAATGTAATAGTTTAAAACAAATTATAGAAATCATCCATGTATAACGGTAAAATTATATAAATGGTCTGTTTGCACTAGCATATTGCACGAAAATTCAATAGAAAATATAGTATTTAACGTTTTATATTAGTTGTTCAGTTGAAAATAACATTTTCTATATATAAAATTAATAAAATTTTGCTGTAACGTACAAACTTAAAACCCTCGTTTAACTTAATGATCAAATCAATCGTTTATGCAATGGGCAAGCTTAAAGAATCATACTCTTTTAGTAAATTTTTAACTAACCTAAAAAATGATAGTAATGACATAGCATGTTCGACACACAACTTTTGAAAAATTTTACTATTAAAAAAACTCGAAAAAATAAGTTTTGTTCAACAGCAGGAGCTTTTAGTTTTTATTTAAAAAAAAACTCTTAATTCAAAACTCACTTCAAGTAGCTTTTGAGAGCCTTTGGTTTTTCGGAGCTTTTAACTTTTTAATTTTTATATTATTTTATAATTTTAAAATCTAACAACTACTTTTAACTAACAGTTCCACACAAATAAATGTTACAGCTATCGGCTACAAACTATAAACTTTCAAATTCTAGCTACCAGCTACAAACTACTTTCGTCAAACACGCCCATAAGCGAGATTACTGTGATGATAATATGTGCGTTAATAGGGTATCCAATTCCTTAAATATATTTAATTCTATAAAATGAAAAGCTATATTATAAAACTCAGCTTTGCTCTATTTGCTAATATTTTTGGATAATGAAATATTATGAAAATAGAAAAAGAAAATAAACGTTGCTATAAAATTACAAGAGGTCAATGTATAAACATATACAAATATATATTAGAGTAAATTACAGAAAGAGTCTCTGTGGTTTGGGGCTACTTACCAAAAGAGTCCTACTTTTGGATTTTCACTTTATGGGTCCTCAAGGTTTCAATTAGCTTGCAGAAGTAGTCGTTGGCCAGGTAAAAAGACTAAAATGCCCTTTTAATTATTTTTTTTGTTTTTCTTTGAATTTATTATTTATTTTATTAATAAAAAAAAGGAAAATACACCCCCTCACCCCCTCCCCCCTCCGGCTATCTCTCTCTCTTACAAACACACAGATCGGATTTGGGGGTTTTTACGAAGCAATTTGTGAGAGATGCACCGGATCTTAAAGCCCAAACGTGTAATTAGGTATCAATGGCTTCCCTCTGCAAGTCGTTCATCCACATCCCTCCATACTATCACGCAAACGTATCAATGGCTTCCCTCTGCAAACTCCATGGCTGGGAGCTTCGCGATTATCCCAGACGGGTATACGATGCAGTTCTATTTAGCAACAAAATCGACATGCTTACTTACAATCAGATGCAAAGAAATCAACCCTCACATAACTCAATTCGTTCTTCTCTAATCAAACTCCACGTTCACAAGCATCCCCAAACGCCTCAATTTCGCAATCAATCGAGAAAAGTTTGAGTTTATTGAGTCGAGATTGAATTACAGAACAATAGGCGGGAGGTTTCGAAAAGGTGAAAATCCGTTTATCGAAGAGGCGTATCAACGGGTAGCTCTCGATCATCTTCTGAGAATAGCCGGGATTGAAGACACTGAAAAAAGAGACGCCGATTTCTTCTCCATCCTTCAATTACGCTAAACCCTAGTCCCAGTTTTTCTACGATTGTTAAGCCTTTTCATCAAGATATTTCTTGTTGCTAAACAAATCAACGGTTGTAGTTTCCACAGTGGCCATTATCGAAGACATTTTTGAACGACTTTTACCAAATCGATACGTCAGAAATGCAAACCTGTTGGATCGACGATTGCATTGGCTTGGTGCGACCCAGTTGAAGGTGGGAAGCGGGTGAGTCGGGACTGTTGTTGTCTATTTACTGCATCTGATTTTATCCGGCAAATTGGGCACACCGGCTACGCACTTCTGCCACCTAGTCGGACCACCTGTCCCTTCCATTGTCGGCTTTCATGTCTTGAAACCGCCAATCGAAACACTTCTTCAATCGAAATCCCATCTGATACAATTCAAATCCAAACTCCGGTATCCCTTTTAGCTTCCCGATTCGGTGAAACACTGATCTAGGGTTGGGCGAAATCCAATTTTCATCCTCATTCAGCTTCCTGATTCGAAAAATGTGAATTGGGAAATCGTGACAGAGAGATATACGTTAGAGGCGAGGAGGGGGTTGATTTTGGGTTTTTTTAATTATTAAAATAAATAAAACATTTAAAGAAAAATGAAAAAGAAAATATCAAGGGTAATTTAGTCTTTTTAGTAGCCTTGTGACTCTTTTTGAAAATAATCGAAAACCTAAAGGACCCATAAAGTTGAAATTGAAAAGTAGGACTCTTTTGTTAAGTAGCCCTAAACCATAGGGACTCTTTCTATAATTTACTCTATATATTAATATACATATACAAATTCACTAGTTCAATTATGTTTTGTGACACATTCAAGAATTTGTTTAAGGCGTTTGTTATATGTGAGTGGTCGCTCCAACGGAACTAGGTGCCCTGCATCCTTTATCCACTCCAAGCTTGTTTTTTCACCTAATCGCCTGTATTAAAACATAGTCAAGATTCAAGATAAAAAGGTTTATTACATATTTTTGCTAGATTTCAACCGACTTTATGTAAATATACATCAAATTATACATCTTTAATATATATATATATATATATATATATATATATATATATATATATATATATATATATATATATATATATATATATATATATAAACGATCAGGTGATGACTCTTCTTAAAGTGAGGACTCGTGAGTACACCTTAAAAAATTGAAAAAAAATTAAAATAATATATAAATAATAAAATGGATCATAGTACTATATTGGAGAAAAAAACTTTTGGATCATTATTTTTTTTTATAATGAAACAATGATACACAAAAATAAAAAAAAATTGGATCATTACTGCTTTTCAATGATCAAATTTTTTTTCCCAATTTTTTTTATAATGATATAGTATTATTCTTGATTTTATGATTTGTATTTTTTTTTATTTTTTTTCAAATTTTTTAAGGTGTCATTACGAGTATTCACCGAAAAAAAAGTACTCACCGGAACGAGACCCTATATATATATATATATATATATATATCTATATATATATATATATATATATATATATATATATATATATATATATATATATATATATATATATATATTACTTACATCTTCATGTTGCTAGCAAGGTCGAGATCGAAAATCTTGTCGTCATCACCCCATAACATATGTATCGCCTGGAATTTTTTTATATCAAAAGGTAAAACATATATAATGGGAAATGTTGCATGTCATGTGCATATTTTAACTAAAGTAAACCTTTCATATCAACTAACTATTTTAGTAATCAATCGCTTTTGAAAATCTTTGCAATAATTTCCGATTATTAGCACGCTAAAAGTTTTAATTACCTGCGAATAGTTGGCATCCGATGTTGCATCCTTGTCGGGGACGACCAAACAATTTAAGAGTTCATTCCTTTCTTTTCGATTAGTAAACATGGTCTGTCAAGTCACGAAAAGATAAGATCATTACATAGTTTATAATATGATTTAGAGATTCGACTACATGTGATTAAGTTATGTATCCTCCAAACGTTGCAAAGTTTTGAGAAAGAAACACTTATACCTCAAGAATATCTCTATAAATGAAATTGGGAAGCCATGGAAGTTTATGAAACCCAACAGAAAACATCCTCTTCAACCCCTCTACTGTTTTGGGCATTAAAAGGTCCGACCAACTCGACAAACCAAGCTTTTTATACGCATCAAGACTGATGGATTCGGTTAACTCTATAACAGTGGCAGACATAACCATAGACTTAACCAACTTCGGGTACAGCTTAGCCATCTTGAATCCAACCATCCCTCCATAACTTAACCCAACTAGTGTTACCTCTTCTACTCTTAGTTTCTTCAACCCTTTCGCCACAAACTCAGCCTGGAAACTGGCTGACCTCTCGTTTCTATCGGTGATTGAGCCACCGAAGAACAAGAAGTCGGGCACGTAGACCGAGTATTCACGAGTTAATGCCAAAATTTGTAAGAACCATGTGAATACACCGTCCATGGCGAAAGAGTGGAGGAGTAGTACTGCAGGCTTGGTGGGTGGTACGTAAACGGTTTGGCCGTCTTTTTTGGTGACGATGTCTTTTGGAACCCATATATTCATCAAGGTCCCAGGTTCTATTTCTATGGTTTGCGGTGTTAATCCCGCAAGGTTTACGAGCCCGTGAACCAGAGGGGTTAGCACGACAAACACATTTCCCATTTGTCTAGCTACCTCTTCGAATCTATGAAAGGCAAAGGGGAGATTGTGATTATATAAGATTTACAATTGTGAGTTGTAAACGTATGCAGCCATCTCATACTGAATTTGGTAGGGAATGGAATTAAAACGCAACCCTATTACGTAATTGACTTTATGTATTATATAACAAAATTTTTATTATTATCTATTCATCCAAATCCAACTATTTTAACTCAAAAAAATAGAGAATCAGAATTGACATCGACATCAGATTTGTGATTTTGTCAAACATAATAAAATGATTACCAAGGCTTAATTAACTTCAAGCTGCAATAATTACATTTAAAAAAAATATTGAAGCACCATCTAATATATTAATTTACTCAAATGTTATAAATATAGGTTTGCTATGGTATACGTGCACGTGTGTATAAATATTTGTTTTATTAAAAAGAAATTGATCTTAATTTTAATTTATATACAAATATATATGTTTTTCATTGCAAGAAGTAGGTAAACATGTTTATACAATGGATAGTTATAACTTATAATTTCTTAAATATATGCTTGACTTTTAGGGCAAAGTAGGATAACAATGTGTCTACAGATATACGTTTTTACAAGCCTTGCGAAAGGGGAAAATGTGTGAAGATGAGAAAATAAGGAAGAGAAGGACAAACTTCTTAAAAAGTTATACTTAATAGACAACAACAACGGAAAAGTATTAAAGGGCCGATAAAAGTTGAAAAGTAAAAATATATCCGAAGAATTTTCCTGTTTGTTTTCTAGAAAAAATATCATTTTGACCCTTTTTTGTTTTTACTTTGCAAATTGTTTCTTTTTAGAAGACTACATATGCTTAAAAAGATCTGCGTGTCATCTTTTTAGTACAGACTTCAAACTACATCTCATTGGGTATTCTAACATCTTTTAACCCTAAAATGTTACATTTTAACACTAAAAATATATTTTTTTCAACTACGTTTTACGACTTCCATGCATCTTATAATCCTAAAAAATTAAAGTCCATTTTTATACTTATATTTTTTTCTAATTCTATTTATTTGTTTTTAAAAACACTTTAATTTTTTTAACTAATGGTTGTAATTTTCTATCAATATTAGTTCTGCGAAGTAAAAATATAGACAATTGCTGGGTTTATGTTTATCCTTTTATAAGTGTTATATTTGATATTTTATTTGTACTGTTGTTCTAAATAAATAAAACGTTATGAAATATTTATAATCATTATTACATAATTCATTTGAAAATCAAATAAAAAGTCATCAGGTTATTTCCATTTAAATTTGATATGAATCTAACATATTATATGGATATATTAATTATTAACAAAAAGATTGACTTGATTTTTAAGAATTCAAATCAAAATGGAAAACAAAATATTTGCATTTAAAATACTTGCATAAGAATTTGAGTTCTATTGTTCTAAGATTAAAAAAATTAGTTTAATTTAATTTCATTTTATTTTAACAGCCTGCAGACTTTAAAAACCAAATAGTATTATTTTTGCAGACTGTAGACGTTTGATCCACCTCTTTTTCTGCAGATATGGTCCGCAGACTGCACATATTTTACATCTTCAAAATCAAACAACACCATAGAATTGGTGGAAAGCTCTTTAAATCTTTGAAAGTTTTTATTGGACATTAGAATAGAATATTTAAGCTTAGATGAATAAACTGTCGGATATTATTCATTTAATTTAGCAATATTTCTTTGTGAGTGTAATCAAAATATAAATTACACATAAAAAGGGTAATTTCAAAGAAAGGTAGAAAAACATTATAGTATACCGCAATGGCTGAGGCTAGCGTTTAACACAGTACTTTAAAACATATTTTCTTTGTTCGTCAATTTTCCAAGGTACAACACTATTAATTATCAGATTAAAACCAACATGCATTTGAATGAGAATGTTTAATGAGTCTCTCTTGATGTGTGTAAGTAGTATCTCAACTGTATTTTGAAATGAGACCAACTCTCAATTTATAATGGTGGTTTTCAATATGAAAGCGCCACATTTTATTTGAAAATAAGTGTTTGTTAACATGATTAACAAACCTCATGGTGGGATCATAAGTGAAAATATGTATTAATTGCTAGGGAGTTGTGGTAACTTATATTGCATAGTATTACACCATTCGCTTAATGATCCAGTTAAATAACCATTTAATTAAAATTTCAAGTTTCAAAAGTATGAATATTGCATAAAGTAGATCTCATGTCTAAAATAGTTTTAGTTCAAGCAACTAGTTACAATCAATATATAACAGGGTTATGTAAAATAAATTTTACTACAACCCAAAAAGTCTTCTAAATATCCTTGCTAGCTCACACTTCATTCTCTATATCACATAATATGAATATATGTCAAATTCAAGTGTTAGGCTTGGAAACCCCGGTGAATATACTCGGGATCAACTTTTTGAGGATTGAAAAACATTTCACTTACTTAAATTTGGAAAAGAAAAATACAAAAAATTATTGTTGTCGGATATTTGGGAGTCATCAAACCTGCTAAGGTGATGAGGTACATAATCAAACCGAATTTTGATTATTAATTTCATTTTTCTACAATTCTTGTTATGTTCTTATTTAGGTTTATGTTTGTCGTGTCATGCATAGATGATAAGTTAGCTTATTGTTTGGGCTTTTTAGATTGTCATGTTTGACAAATCCAAAAGTAGCTTATAAGCTAGCTTTTTATACTAGTGTTTCAATTAGCTTATTGAGTTCTTTTTGGAATTCTTCCAATACGTACCTTTTCTGTAACATTTTATTTTCTCAGCTAGTCTATCAGCTGTTTTTACCAAATGTTATTTTTTATCTCGTTAGCTTAGCTAGCTTTTTAGCTAGTCTACTAAACATAATCTTAATAGTCGAACAATAGAATTAGATTGCTATGCATTCATCAAGAAATAACAAAAAGCAATAGAACAAATAATCAAATATGTGTTTTTAATTAATACATAAAATTCAAAACATAATAAAAGGTAATATAATATAAACATATGAAAAGATATAAAAAGCTTTTGATACTTCATTCTTCAACCTCTTTCATGTTCTCATATTACTTTCCATTAATTATAAATTAGTTAATCTAACATTACCAAAATCATTGTCAGCTAAAAACATAGGATGTGTTTGGCACGGAGCTTTTGTGAGCGTTTGAGAGCTTGTAGTTTCTAGCGTTTAGGAAAAAAACCCTGATTAAAACAAAAGCTTTGTTCGGCGACACGAGCTTGAAGCTTTTATTTTAAACACAATGCTACTATTTTAAATGCTAGTTGAGGTAGCGTTTAACTAAAAGCTCCAACTTTCAGCTTCCAAGCTACCAACTAATTTTTCCAAACACGCCCTGCCTTTTTTTAAGCATTATGTTGTCCACAAGCCAAGCTAATTGGATTAGAAAGATATCTATAAGCCAATGGAATAGAAAGATATATTTGTGTATCCAGATTGATTATTGTTTATTGAAAATAAAACTAAAATACAATATATTTGAAATAAATATGAAAATAAGATAATAAAAAACAATAAAATTATAAATTTAATTGTTTTAGAACAGCAACACATACGTTCTCTAATCTGTTCCTATTAATAAGGTACTCTACTGTCCTAGACAAAGAAAAAACTCACGACCACTAGGGTGAGTGATATCATGTCAACATTAGAATCCTCTAGACTAAGCCCTTTGATATAAATTTAATTAATGGGTAAAAAGTACAATAAAAACATATATTTTTTCTTATAATTTAGAGTAAATTACATGGTCCCTGTGGTTTGGCCCAACTTTCAATAAGAGTCCAAGTTTTGAAAAATCACTTTATGGGTCCTCAGGGTTTGATTTTTCTTTCAATAAGAGTCCAAAGCGCAGGTAAAAAGACTAAAATGCCTTTTTAACTTCTTTTTCAATTTTCTTTGAATTTATTATCTATTTTAATAATTAAAAAAAACACTTCACCCCACTACCCCGGACCCCCCCACTCTCTCTCTATCTTAACAGGTGTACCAATGTTTCTAATAAGTTGAACGAAGTTACATAACTCCTTCACCCATAGAACTTCAGTTTGTTTAGGGTACTGATGGCTACTTCCTAGTAAACCCTTCTCATACTCATAGTAGTCGTTGTTGGCGTTACCTCCATTATGGTTGTTGTAATCGAAGGATGACTTGATATGGCCCATGTTTGTGCTAACCGATAATCTAGTGTTAAACTTCTTGTCTAATGATGACGATGATGTAGAACATGTGAAGATACGAGTAATAGGTCGAGTATGGTTAAGGTTATTGGGCAGATTTGTACTGGGAACCCACTGAAGATTATTTGTAAAGAAATTTTGATGTATTATTGCCATTTTTACGCTATTGTTTGTTCGACTTTTGATAGATAAGGAGAGGGTGAATCCGTGGAGGGCTTCTGGGCTAACAATGGTTTGGTGGTTCACCATTTTTAGGGTTCGCCTTGGGAGCCAGGAGCCCAGGTTGCAGGGCATTTAAAGTAGGGCCGAACCAGATCTATAAATCAAAAACCGTATAAGCAGAAATCAATTTCAAAATTGATGGTGTGCTTTCTGGTACAGATGTTAAAGAAAACCTCAATCCGATTAATGGCTTTTGTTTCCGGTTTCAGTTTGTTCACGCAGGTCGTGTTGTCGATCATCAGATGATAACATATTTGGTAACTTTTGTTTCTAAGGATTACTGTATTCAAAGCTCCCTTAAGTCCTTTTTCTCTTTTCCACTATACTTATATACGTGAAATTGTGTTGGTGTTGAGCTTGCTTTGGATCGATGAGGTGATGAGAAATGTTGCGAATAAGCGGGGATTATACAGTCAAGCAGGAATGCTCCAGTGGTGGATGCAGGTGGTGGGGGGCGGAGGAGCAGAGGAAGAGAAAGGATAACGGGAAGAAGGGTGGATTGGGGATGGTGGGTTTTTTTGGAGAGAGAGAGAGAGTGTGTGTGTGTGTGTGTGTGTGTGTGTGACGAATGGGTAGGGGGATGGGGGTGGGGTGTAATTTTTTTAATTACCAAATAAATAATAGAATTAAAGAAAAATAAAAAAGAAAATATAAATGATAGTTTAGTCTTTTTACCGGCCTTTGAACTCTTATGAAAGAAAAATCACACATTAAGGACCATAAAGTGATTTTTCAAAACTTGAACTCTTATTAAAAGTTAGGCCAAACTACAAGGACCATTATTGTAATTTACGCTGTAATTTATTAGGATTTGAACCATTCCAAAATGTCTTGCTGCATTGAATAGACTTGACAGCAAAACCACACAAGTTCAATAAATTACATTTATGTCATTGCTAAATTTTCAAAAAATTTATAAAATTCCGTATCGAATGACATATATTCAGTCATTATTGTCACGTTAATTACAAAGAAAGTGAGATAGGACAACCTTCGTCCGTCATTTTGACTCAGAAGTAAGTTAACAAGATACCGTTCCAAATTTTTTTTTTTAACAAGATATGATTAATGAATAATAGAGTTTTTATATTTTGATTTTGTTGGATTGGCCCATAGAAATGGAACATACCGAACATAGTCTATGTTTGACAAACTAACTGAATAGATAGTGGGTAGCTATAAAGCTAGCAACTAACTGAAAAACTAGCTGCAAAAACTAGCTGATAATAAATGTCGTTTGGTAAAAATTAGTTGTATAAATTAGCTGAAATATATAAAATGACATAAAATGACATACACAAAATTTATCAGTACTTGTACACCAACATCCGGTTATAATTTGGAAGGTAAATTTGTAAGATTTTGAAAATGCTACTTTAGATGTTACTCGTGCTAGTATTTTTAAAGACTAGCTTATATGTTGGTTTATAACCTAATTTTTGGTACACCAAACATGTAAAATGAAAAAAAGTTGAAAAAACAACTACTTTACAAGCTAGGTGTGGTGTACCAAACATAGCCTAGTAACAACTAACAACTAACAACCCATAGCCACAATTTATAGCCTCCGTGTACATGCATAATTTCATATTATCTATAAAAATAACATTTTAAACCGAATGTGAAATGGTACAAAGGATCTTTTGTAGCATCATTCTAAGAGGAGAACCAAAACCAATGTCTCGTACACATTTATTTTTATCTTTATCTTTACTTATCTAAACCATTTTGCTCAAATCTTTATCTTTACTTATCTAAACCATTTTGCTCAAATCTTGAATTTTAAAAGTTATAAATTTTATAACAGAAATTACAAACTTACGATGCATAAAACTATTGATTTTTTTATATATAGAAATGACAAATTACAGGAATCAATTTTAACATCAATTCTCCATATAAAGCTATTTTCCTCTATAGCTTCCTCCACTGATTTTTTTTATATATAGAAACAGTAAATTACGGGAATCAATTTTAATATTCAAATTCCATATATAAGGCTATTTTCCTTTATATGACGGGGCCCTTCATATGTCCCTGCCGTATTTAATTTTAGAATCTAAATCTCATCATCTTGTATATAGATATTGATAAATTACGGTAATCAATTTTAAAATTGAAACTCTCAGTACGCCACTTCTCATGTACGCTGTCACCATTTATGTGCATCAAGTCGGCAACTACCCTCAGGTAAACCTTCTCCCTCTTCTTAAATTTTTGTAATTTGAACTTGAATATCGTCTTTATTAGCTTAGTAATGTCAAAGTAGTATCATCGATTGTAATAGAGGATCAACCAGACACAATGAGTGATAAATGCTTCATTTAATCATTTATACATGTATCTGTATGTTTTTACTAACTTTTTATCTATGCCATAGTATATAAAGTAATGATGAAGAATGTTGTGCCGTAACTTTCCCATGAATGTAAAACTTCATTACCGAGAGGATATATACAATAGCCACATGTGCCAATACAATGAGACTTACAATAATACAATAATGGGCTACCCAAAGCATAAAAGGCTAAATATACAAATATATACAAATACATATATGGAGTCCGTTAACATCCCCCGTAGTTTTATAGGGAGGAGAAGTCCGAACGTTCAAACTGACTTGAAATCGTTGAAGAGTTGTGTGGGGAGGCCCTTGGTGAAGATGTCAGCATACTGAGCAGAAGAGGGCACGTGGAAGACCCGAACAGCTCCCCGAGCTACAAGGTCGCGAACGAAATGAATATCTATATCGATGTGTTTCGTGCGCTGGTGCTGGACTGGGTTCGATGTCATATAAACAGAATTGATATTGTCGCAGTAGACAATAGTGGCTTTGGTGGGCGGGCACCAAAGCTCTCGCAGTAAGTTCCGAACCCAACATGTATCTGCAACGACGTTAGCAACCCCGCGATACTCTGCTTCGGCACTGGACTGTGAAATGACTCCTTGTCGTTTGGAAGACCAGGAGATTAGATTGTCCCCGAGAAATACACAATAACCCGATGTCGAGCGTCGGGAGACGGGACATCCGCCCCAGTCGGCGTCTGAATAGGCACGAAGGTCAGACGAGGGTGAGACGTAGAGCTGTAACCCGTGGTCCATAGTGCCTCGAATGTAGGTCAAGATGCGCTTGAGGGCATGCATGTTAGGCTCCCGTGGATCATGCATGAATAAGCATATCTGTTGAACCGCATATGCAATGTCCGGGCGGGTGAAAGTGAGATACTGAAGGGCACCAGCCAGGCTGCGATAGAAGGATGGGTCTTCAACAGGCGGACCACTAGCATGTAGTTTATGAGTGGTCTCAGCAGGTGTACAGGAGGGATTACACTGAGTCATGTTAGCTCTCTCAAGGATCTCGGTAGCATACTTACGTTGGGACAGGAAGAGATCATGAGGAGAGCGAGTAGCAGAGATGCCAAGAAAATAATTGAGAGCGTCGAGATCTGTCATAGCGAACTCCCTGCTGAGCTGAGCAATGATGGACTGAAGAAGAGTAGTAGAGGAGGCCGTTAACATAATGTCATCGACGTATAGGAGGAGGTAAGCAATGTCAACCCCATGGTGGTAAATGATAGTGTTTTATTTTTACAATAAAACACTATCATTTAAAGACTGTTTTATCGCATAAATATGCTCAGAGGCACGCAAAAACTATATTTTTGTGCAAAACGAAACAATCCAAAAACCGCCTTAAAACATGCAAAATGCTTCTTCATAACAGATATGGTTCAGACAGACCCGTCTAACCTACCCCATCTGTTAAAACCAAACAATCACATTTTATAAGAATGCATGTTTTCACAAACAAATAGGCAAAAGCTCACATTCCAACGGCAGCTCCTGATGCACACCACAGACTCCCAACAGTCTGGCGGTGATAATAGATCTACTGTCGGGTCAATACTAACCCATGCCAGCCATTTGTTTTCACACAGAAAACATCTCACAAATCACGGGGAAATCCTATTAAGATATCATTAATTCTCTCAATAGAATTATGATTAATTTGTCTACAGTCCCCAGACATCCTCACAAAAATTGCAAGCTTAACGAGAGAATATCTCATTTTTCATACACTGCACATCACAGCCCACTGCTGTGTTGCAGATGCAAATCTGCCAGAACTATGGTTTTCACCATAGGAAATCCTGATAAGCTCAACATCAAAACAGGCTTATATTAACAGGTGGCTAAACATGAATTACGATTCATGTTTAACTTGAACAGAGTTCTCCGGAGCTGCTGGTGTGAGGAAAACAAGAGGGATTTGTGTGCTAATATTTATGGCTTATTTTCAGGAACAAGACCCAAAAACAGTAACGAAACAATCAAACCAGAGGAAGTGACGCTCAAACTAAAGACCAAAAATACCAAAAATGCGTAAAATATACAGCCCTCGCGACTTGAAGACCCTGTGTCGCGACGTGAAGAAAATCAAGACAGAAGACCAAAAAGCTACAGCAATCGCGCCGCGACGAAGGCTGTGGTCGCGACGCGAAGCTCTTGGACGCGACCATACCAACTCTCCAATCGCGAGACTACCAACAAACGCACTAGCCAGACCAGTGGCCGACCAAAAGCAACGACCAACGCACCCTCGCGCCGCGACGGCACCCTTGGTCGCGACGCGAGCACTGTGCTCAGTTAGTATAAATAGAGACCTACTATGCACGGATTTAGACACCAATTCACTCTATTTGTAATAAGGAGACTCAAACACTCTCTATCAGTTAGAATAGCTTGAAACATCTCTTAACTAGTTGTTTAGAATCAGAATATCATCCCTCTCGGTGGTAATTCTTGTTGTAATTCAAGATAATTTGGAAGATAACCGCATCAAGGCACATGTCAAGGAACACCAAGACCATCTTTACGATCATCACACGAATGGAAGGCTAATCTCTTCAGATTACTTCCGGTAATGTTATCCAACTCTTAGTATAGCATGTTTTTACTTTGATTCCGACAAGTGTTTTACTATTGTAATTCTTAAACTCTTATCTCTTTGAATACAACTAGTGAATCATTTGTGTTTACTTCTACTTATTATCATCTTCTCAAGACATAGTATTACCAACATATTATTCGTGCCTATCTCACCTAAATAACGAGCTAAGACGGATAATCAGTTAATATACTTTGTGCCAAATTAATATGCTAATAAGTTGTAACGTTACTATCGCCTAGATAAAACATAATATTGCTATACCATTGTTTGTGCCTAATCTACTTAATTGTTAGACAAAGACAAATAATTGATTCAACATGTTATGTATTTACCTGAGTAATAGTAATTGTCAGTAAACTGTAATTATGTCAAAGTAATTATATCGGAATCATCGTAATAAAACATGTGAAACTAATTGTTGATAACTAAACCGGAAGTAATTCTTTCTTTAATCTCAAGTTACAATCTCAATATTTTTACCATCACCGTAAAATTTACTTTACAACTCATTAAAAGTTAACCACTAAATCCTTGGACTCGATCCCGCTTGCCCTATCTACATAGTTAAAGTGGGTTATAAATTGTTTTTGACGCGTGTGACGATAGCGTTGTCAGTAAATAAACAGAGAAGAGTCAGTGAGACAGTGCTGGAAACCATACGTAGACATAGTGTTGTTTTAAAGTTTTTATTTTATTATTGTTGTTTGTGCAAATTCACTTGTTTATGCATACAAGACATAGTGTTGTCAACACTGGATTTATACCATGAATGACGGAAGAACAATTGGTGATTATTTCGCCATGGACATGGGTTATTATGACTTTTATAATCAACCACCACAACGAGATCCATATGAAGATGATTGGTGGGGGAGCAACAATTTGGACCAAAATCAAGATGACGAGTCATCCTATTTTCTAGCAGATCAAGGAACACACGAGTCATCATTTGACAAGAAGTTGGATCTAATGATGGAATTATTGAAGGAAGGTTTCAAACAAGAGGAAAACAACTCCAAAGCAATTTCAATGCTTGAAAATCAATTGGAACAAATGGTGGAGCAACTAAAACAACAACCATTAGACGATTATTCAGATACGATGCAAACGGATGAGGTAACTACTTTGTGTAGTGATGAATCTTTTGACATTAATGTACATAAACCTACATCACCCGATTATGAGGTTGTGGTGGAGGATTATGTATCAATTGATGAGGAAAATACTAAATTAGAAACAATTAACAAAGAAAATTCTGAAATTGAATTGGAAACATCTCAAATAATTTTCCAAGAACTGGAAACACCCAAAGTTGGGGAGGGGTCAGTGGAGTCTAATACCACCCCCGACCAAGCGAATTTCAAAGAATCCAAAAACAACATTCTTGTTGACATTTTTGTGCTAGATTCTAAAAAACTAGACAAATTCAAAAAACCAAGTGACATCATTAATCGTCCCATTTCAGCAACTATCTATGCCCATATTAGTTGTCAAGAAGGTGTGATTGATGTGATATTTGGAAACCAAAAATTTGAACATCAACTATTTGGACGTACTAATGATCCTCTGATTGGTGGGGACTTGTTTGTAACCAATACTATGGATGAATACTTCTATGAGCATACCGCAAATATGCTCGCTGACACTACCCACGATCCGGAGATACTTTTCTCTTGTGACAGGTCAAAACATGTGGGTAACATTGGAAATAAACATGTGAAGAAAAGAATACAGAAAAAGAAACATTACACCACACGATCCTACAAATCAAAGATGAAAGTAGTCGGTGGTATAAAAACTCGGTTACAGAACTTTACTCAAAGGAGAATTACATGTCCTTTCAAAACAAGGTTTAAGTGCTCTTTCAAAAGACTCAAAGTTAAAAAAACGAGATTCGATAAAGTCAAAGTTGACATGCCATTTGACCCGGGTGAAACTCGGGAATGTGGATTGTTTGAAAATAAAAAGACATAAGGCACTGCGTCCGGCTGAAGACGTTAAACTTAGCGCTTTTCGGGAGGCAACCCGAGAACTTTGTGGGAGTGTTCCCTGCAAACCCTCATTTACACTTATGCCAAGCATAAGTGTGTAGTTTGGATAATTAGTTGTTTTTATTATGCTTGATAATTTGATTTTAGTGTGTTTTATTTTATAAAAACATAAAAAAAAACATAAAAATTGTGTGTATTAAATGTACGGACATACAGGTAAAAAGAGGGTATAAAAACAAGATTGAAAAATGAAAAAAATAGCCCTCTGGATACCCCTCGCGACGAGACGAAAATTCTTCGCGACCGCGAGAGCAGAAAAATCGCGATCAGGAAATACCATCTTACAGCAATCGCGCCGCGACCACTACCTCCGTCGCGACAATGCACCCGTCGCGAAGGAGCGTAAACCAGGTATTAAACCCTAAAGCCATCAGCCGCATTTGTCACTTTCTCTTCCTCTCGCGATTCTCTCTCACGGCCGACGAAAAATCCGACCAAACAACCGATTTTTGTAGTTTTTTCTTGCGTAGATCATCAATTAAGGTATGTATATCTTTTCTCTACTCTCGATTAAGATTGATACATGTTAAATCCGAGCGAAATCGCACAAAATGTTGCCGACCCTAGGTTTCCGATCGGGTTGTTAGAAGTGTTGTTATTCTTTGAAATTGATGCTTGTACAAGCTAGATATATTGCTTAGGAATGTTTGTGACTTAATGCATTGAGACAAAAACGAGCAAAACAGGTGAAATCGACCCTCCCGTCGGTCCGATCGTCGCTCGCGATCGCGACAGGGATGGTCCTCGCGACTTGAGCTCAGACGCGACCTGGACGCGACCAGGCCGCGAAGGCTGAACAGGAGCCTAAAATTTTGCTCGTTTTTGCTATTTTTCTTGCGTGTTAAAATAGATTAATGATTTGTATGAATTGGAAATTTATAGATGTGGCCCGCAGAAGGGAACAACGCCAACAACCAGTTGAAAGAAACAACATTGCTTCACATCAGTGGTTACAATTTCCAAATACCATTCCCGCGGTGAGGAAAAATGCATACGAGGCTAGCCTGGAAAGATATAGACAAAGGGACGTGGAGCCAGCCCTGGTATTAGACTGGAATTTTGCTAATACCCTGGGGATTACAGCAGCTCTTGACCAATATTTGGTCAAGACCGATGGCGCATACACCAGTCTGGCGTGGAGAAACTTATTTCAGATTCGAGAGCACAGCTACAAAGAGCTGATGCTCGAGTTCTTCTCCACGGTCACTTTTGATCCAACCGAGGAGGACATGTTTGTGCGTACCGGTCTCTCTTTCCGACTTGGAGGAGAACCGAGACAGTGCAGCGTTGTCGAGCTAGGGTGGAGACTGGGTCTCTATCCGCATGGTGACGCCCGTTCAGCAGAGTTCAGAGCATACATGGCCCGATGCATCACCAGCCCACCCGAGGAGTTGGTTAATGAAGAATTCTGGGGAGGAATCGCTAACACTTTATACCTCCCTGAGACTGCTGTAGAGAGTGCGATCCGCTCTCCTATTCATCGACTATTACACCGACTTGTTGCTACCTCCGTCAATCAACGGAGGGGCAGCGAGAAGGTTCCTGCAGCAGATCTCTTCTATCTGTGGTGTCTTTTGACACCAGGGAGGCACTGTAACCTCCCGTATTCATTGGCGTTCTTCTTGGCCCGCAAGGCCACAGGGGCCCGAGGTTCTAGCCCCCTTTGTGGTGGTCATCTGATCACCCGACTGGCGCATTCATATGGTGTTACCACATTGCCAGCGATGCGGTCCATGACCCCGAGAGAGCCGAGAGCCATCGGACGTCAGTACCTGGAGTCGATGCATGTGATCAGACCAGCAGGACCACCAGGTGTTTTCGTACTCGCTGATCCAGAGCAGGCCCCCGAGGCTGCTCAAGCACCACCTCCACCTCCCAGACGCCGCCAGCGACAGCGCCAGAGGTCTCCTGTCCCACCACAAGACCCAGAGCCCGAGATCAATCTCGGGACGATTTACCGACAGATGTAGGAATGGCATCTGACTCATCAGGAGTGGCATCTAGCTCACCAGGTACAGCACCAGTGGATGGCGGATTCCATGACCGACTTCTTCCACCAGCAGGGGTTCCAGCCACAGTATCCATACCCGAGTACCGTTCCACCGGTACCTGACTGGTACACAGGTAGCCATCCTACAGGAGACGAGGCGGGACCATCAGGGACCCATTATGATGACGAGGATGATGAGTGAGTATTTATCTTTTTATTTCCAATTTAGTACAAACTGTTAGATACTATTGTGTTTTATTTACTGTTTGGTTTGAATTTAACTATTGTGTGGTGTGAATTTATTTTTGTTTATTTTGTGATTGTTCAGAATGACGTTTGTTTGTTTGTTGAGTATATTACAGAAAGCGATCTAACATGCTGGCAGTCAGTTCAGCGCCCAACGTATCAAAAGATCGACAGTATTAAAAAAAAAAAAAAAAAAAAATATTTTGCGAAAAACTCAATTTTGCTTGAGGACAAGCAAACCTCAAGTGTGTAGTATTTTGATAGTGTTTTATTTTTACAATAAAACACTATCATTTAAAGACTGTTTTATCGCATAAATATGCTCAGAGGCACGCAAAAACTATATTTTTGTGCAAAACGAAACAATCCAAAAACCGCCTTAAAACATGCAAAATGCTTCTTCATAACAGATATGGTTCAGACAGACCCGTCTAACCTACCCCATCTGTTAAAACCAAACAATCACATTTTATAAGAATGCATGTTTTCACAAACAAATAGGCAAAAGCTCACATTCCAACGGCAGCTCCTGATGCACACCACAGACTCCCAACAGTCTGGCGGTGATAATAGATCTACTGTCGGGTCAATACTAACCCATGCCAGCCATTTGTTTTCACACAGAAAACATCTCACAAATCACGGGGAAATCCTATTAAGATATCATTAATTCTCTCAATAGAATTATGATTAATTTGTCTACAGTCCCCAGACATCCTCACAAAAATTGCAAGCTTAACGAGAGAATATCTCATTTTTCATACACTGCACATCACAGCCCACTGCTGTGTTGCAGATGCAAATCTGCCAGAACTATGGTTTTCACCATAGGAAATCCTGATAAGCTCAACATCAAAACAGGCTTATATTAACAGGTGGCTAAACATGAATTACGATTCATGTTTAACTTGAACAGAGTTCTCCGGAGCTGCTGGTGTGAGGAAAACAAGAGGGATTTGTGTGCTAATATTTATGGCTTATTTTCAGGAACAAGACCCAAAAACAGTAACGAAACAATCAAACCAGAGGAAGTGACGCTCAAACTAAAGACCAAAAATACCAAAAATGCGTAAAATATACAGCCCTCGCGACTTGAAGACCCTGTGTCGCGACGTGAAGAAAATCAAGACAGAAGACCAAAAAGCTACAGCAATCGCGCCGCGACGAAGGCTGTGGTCGCGACGCGAAGCTCTTGGACGCGACCATACCAACTCTCCAATCGCGAGACTACCAACAAACGCACTAGCCAGACCAGTGGCCGACCAAAAGCAACGACCAACGCACCCTCGTGCCGCGACGGCACCCTTGGTCGCGACGCGAGCACTGTGCTCAGTTAGTATAAATAGAGACCTACTATGCACGGATTTAGACACCAATTCACTCTATTTGTAATAAGGATACTCAAACACTCTCTATCAGTTAGAATAGCTTGAAACATCTCTTAACTAGTTGTTTAGAATCAGAATATCATCCCTCTCGGTGGTAATTCTTGTTGTAATTCAAGATAATTTGGAAGATAACCGCATCAAGGCACATGTCAAGGAACACCAAGACCATCTTTACGATCATCACACGAATGGAAGGCTAATCTCTTCAGATTACTTCCGGTAATGTTATCCAACTCTTAGTATAGCATGTTTTTACTTTGATTCCGACAAGTGTTTTACTATTGTAATTCTTAAACTCTTATCTCTTTGAATACAACTAGTGAATCATTTGTGTTTACTTCTACTTATTATCATCTTCTCAAGACATAGTATTACCAACATATTATTCGTGCCTATCTCACCTAAATAACGAGCTAAGACGGATAATCAGTTAATATACTTTGTGCCAAATTAATATGCTAATAAGTTGTAACGTTACTATCGCCTAGATAAAACATAATATTGCTATACCATTGTTTGTGCCTAATCTACTTAATTGTTAGACAAAGACAAATAATTGATTCAACATGTTATGTATTTACCTGAGTAATAGTAATTGTCAGTAAACTGTAATTATGTCAAAGTAATTATATCGGAATCATCGTAATAAAACATGTGAAACTAATTGTTGATAACTAAACCGGAAGTAATTCTTTCTTTAATCTCAAGTTACAATCTCAATATTTTTACCATCACCGTAAAATTTACTTTACAACTCATTAAAAGTTAACCACTAAATCCTTGGACTCGATCCCGCTTGCCCTATCTACATAGTTAAAGTGGGTTATAAATTGTTTTTGACGCGTGTGACGATAGCGTTGTCAGTAAATAAACAGAGAAGAGTCAGTGAGACAGTGCTGGAAACCATACGTAGAGCGTGCTAAGCGAAACGCTGGTACCAAGCCCGAGGGGCCTGCTTGAGACCATATAAAGATCTCTGAAGGTGACACACATAGTCAGGATGCTGAGGGTCACGGAAACCCGGTGGCTGATGCATGTAGATTGTCTCCTGAAGGTGACAGTGAAGGAAAGTATTCTTCACGTCAAGCTGATGAATGGGCCAAGATCTGGAGATGGCTAAACTGAGTACGGTACGTATGGTTGCCGGTTTGACAACCGGACTGAATGTCTCGTCACAGTCGATCCCCTATTGCTGACTGCTCCCGTTTGCCACAAGACGGGCTTTGTACCGGGAAAGAGAGTCGTCAGCATTAAACTTCTGTTTAAAAAGGCACATGGACCGGACAACGTTGGCATCCGGTGGTCGGGGTACAAGAACCCAAGTACCATTTGTAATAAGAGCATTATATTCCTCGTTCATGGCTTTATGCCAGTTTGGATATTTCAAAGCCTGAATGTGTGACCTCGGGACAGAGGAAATAGAGGTGGTGTGAAGGTTGAGGCGATTAATGGGTTTGACAATGCCACTTTTTGATCTGGTATGCATGGGAGGCGGTGGAGGTGGGGGAGGGGGTCCGCGTGGGGGGGGGGGGTGGCGATGGGGACGGAGTCTCCGGGGGAGGAGAGTGAGAGGGAGGTGGGGAGGTGATGTCAGCCGCAGCTACGGGAGGAGCCGGGTGAAGGATGTGGCGGAGTGTAGGAGAAATGTTAGAGTCCGAGAGGAAATCGTAGGATGGAGAGTCGGTCGGATTGACCGATCCGAAAGGGAAAACAGACTCGTCAAATGTGACATGTCGAGATATGATAATTTTTCGTGAGGAAGATCAAAGCAGCGGAAACCATGGTGGTAAGCTGGGTAGCCAAGAAATATGCACAGAGAGGAACGAGGTTGTAGCTTATTGGTGGTGTGGAGGCGAGGAAAGCAAAGGCAGCCGAGCACACGAAGGTGATCATTAGTCGGGTGTCAATGAAAAAGGCGAGAGTGTGGGGTGGCATTGGAGATGGAGACGGATGGAAGAATATTAAGTAAGTGGGTGGCCATGTGAAGAGCTTCCGGCCAAAAGGTAGGTGGGAGGTGTGAGTGAAAAAGCAAAGTTCGCATCATATTATTAATAGTGCGAATCATGCGTTCGAAACGACCATTTTGTTGGGAGGTGTGAGGGCACGAGAAACGAAAGATGATCCCGTGAGAGGCGAAATGATTATGAAACTGTTTGTTGTTGTACTCCCTCCCCCCCCCATTATCGCATTGAAATTGTTTGATTGTTTCCCCAAATTGATTTTTGATGAGGTTTGAAAAGTGTAAGAATTTTTCGAAAGCGTCGGATTTTTGTTTGAGGGGGTAGACCCAAAGATAATGTGTAAAATGATCAAGAAACACAATATAATAACGCAAACCACCATTACTAGAAATGGTAGATGTCCATAAATCCGAATGAATAATCTCAAATGGTGCAGAAACATTAGAATCAGACAAATAAAATGGCAATCTAGTGTGTTTTCCAAGTTGACACGCATGACAAGTTACATTATTTTTTGGTAAACGACAAGAAATAGAACTACTAGAATGTAAATGCTTCAAGACTTGATCGCTGGGGTGGCTGAGTCGTTGATGCCAAATAGTGGATGAGGTGGAGACAAACGCATGGCTGGAGGATCCGGTGACAGTATAGAGCGGGTCGGAGCTGTCACGACGGATTAGAGGTCGGCGTGTCTGATAATCAAGAACAGTAAAACCGTAAGGATCAAAATCAATAGAACAATTATTGTAAGTTGTGAATTTTCTAACAGAGATAAGGTTTTGAATAATATTGGGTGTTATGAGAATGTTTTGTAAGTGGAGCGGTCGATAAATATTTGGAATAGGAAATGTGGAATGTCTCGAGGCCACAACCGATATTGCACATCCGTTACCAACATAAATAGAGCGAGGACTATAAGAATTATTACAAAAGGAATTGAGTATACATGCATTAGCGTGAACGTGGTCGGTTGCCCCGGTGTCCATGACCCATCCGTTTTGTCCCGGGTCGGAAAGCGACATCGTGTTGAATAAAGTCGGGAGAGACGTGGGTTGATCGCCGCTGTCGAGCCAAGCCCAAGGAGGTTGAGCATAACTGGATTGGGCTGAATCAAATTGTGGGCTCATGTTAGGGGCTGCTGGATGCCGGATTGAGTGAAATGGGCCGATGAAGGCCTGCTGCCAAGCACGCCTTGGTTGAAAGACGGCGCTGGAGGCCTGCCCCAATGCGCTGAATGTGCCGGCTAATTAGGAGACCTGCTCCAGTAGCTATTTCCGAAAATTCCTTGAGGGGGCCACGTAGGAGAATTATTCAATTGGGTTTGATAGGGTGAAGCCGGGCAGCGGTATAAACACCCAACCGTAGGTATTTTTTGCATGGGAATTTCCAGCTGAATTTTGGGTTTGTTTTTGCCGGCGATTATTATTACTCCCACGCCGGTCGTTGCGTCAGTATGAAGACCCACCGCCACCGCCACGGTTTGACAGTGCGGATTCCACAGTACCGGAGGAATTGTTGTCATTAGACGGGGTAGTGACACGGGAAATTGCAAGACGTGTTTCTTCCGCAACAAGAATGGAACGCATTTCAGAGAAGGTAGGGAACGGTTTTGAGAGCCGAATGATGTTTGCGAGACCGTCATACTTACCGGAGATCCCGTTGAGTGCGTGAATGACAACATGTCGTTCCTTAACCTTTTCGCCTATGCCTTCCAGCAAGTCGGTGATTCTTTTGATTTTGTTTCAATATTCGTGAACAGTCGAGTCGCCCATCGTGATGCACCGAAGCTCGCTTTCTAACTGCATGGCGGTAGTTTCTTTATTGTCGTTGAAAAGTGAGAAAATGTTGAGCCAAACTTTGCGAGCTGTTGCATTAGGGGAGTAGGCGGTCGTTATCAAGCTTTGAGAAATCGATCCAAACAACCACAATTTCACCATGTTGTCAAGCTTCTTCCATTCCGGATCTGTAGGAGGGTCCTTCGGTGGATCATAGGTGGCGTCAATGTGGTTCAACACATCGTAAGCAATACAATGTGCCGTGAAAAGGTCGCTCCATGTGTCGTAGTTATGGCTATTGATGTCGAGGATCAAAGGAACATATGACTTTATGTTTGTTATACCATACGCCTTGTGAGGAGGGTTAGATGATTCACTAGTTCCTCCCGACATTGCAACGAGTGAGAGGGATCGGTAGAATGAAGAATGAAGAAGGAGAGGGGTGAGAAAGAGATACGATCCGGTAGAAGAGAGGGAGAAAGCCGAAGAAGGAGGGGTCGGCTAGGGTTTTGGGTGTCAAGGCTCTGATACCATGTTGAGCCGTAACTTTCCCATGAATGTAAAACTTCATTACTGAGAGGATATATACAATAGCCACATGGGCCAATACAATGAGACTTACAATAATACAATAATGGGCTACCCAAAGCATAAAAGGCAAAATATACAAATATATACAAATACATATATGGAGTCCGTTAACAAAGAAGACAAGAAGTTATCAACTCAATGAAGAGGGAGGCAAGGGTTAACCGATTTTGGTTTTCATTGAAAGCCTAGAGGATCTTGAAATGAAAGCATAACAAATCTCGACAATGATATGATGTACATTTTTTTTTTCTCTTGCATTTTAACTTTGTACACCATGAGAATACAAAATGACTTGTTTTTAAATGGGCTAAATGCAAAAACAACAAGGTTCTTTCATTTATATTCATAGTATAACATCCTATTTCCAATTTTCGTAATGCGACATTGTAATGTAAAATATTTTTATTAAGACATCATACTTGAAGAAATTAACCAATCAAAACATTATACCATCAAATCATTATACATTCGACCTGTTTTCTTATTAGGCAATTCTACTTGGAAAACCCTAACAAATTATACGTGTTATTATGTCAACCGGAAGCAAATGTTAGTTTAGCGGCATGTTTTGTGGATTTTTGTAAGTTAAGGTGGTTGATTGATCAAGACACATCTGAGGAGATTCTATAACTAGGAAATTGGATGAGATTTTCATTTAGAATTCCATGTTTTAGGTCTCTTTGGATGGAAAGATGCAAATTTTTGTTTGCAAGTGTATGCGTTTGATCAACTTTGTTCCAAAAAAGGTCACCTTCAAGCATCAAGAATATTAGAGCTAAATTGTTTTATATTGAATGTAGAGAGCATCCTATCTTCTTACATGCTATAACAATCTACATTAATTTTTTTTCTTAAGCATCAAAAGTGAATGGGCTAATATTGCATTTTGCCATTGTCGGTTAGTTGAGTGATGGCATTCTATTTTGAATTGACAACAAAGAGTTATGTGATTTCCAAATTGAATAATGTCATAAAATGGTAACTAATAATACACAAATTGCTCTTTAAGGTCATTTATCTTTTAATTATATTCAATATAGGTCACTAAATTAGGCTATCTTTGAAGACTTTACTCACAACCTAACTTTCTTTTTGATAAAAAAAGAAGAAGTTATTTCCCCCCTCGATAACCTTTAACCCCATCCCAATTTCAATATTTTTCTAGTTTATTAGCAACCCTCTCAAGCTTCTCACCATTTTCTTTACTAAATCTCAAAAGGGTGTATGTGTTTGTATTTGATTCTTTTATCTTTCTGTTCATTTCTTTCTTTTTTCAGGTTGACTTCAATGGTCACGTCTCACTTAACAGTTGAGTTCCATGTTAACATGTAAATATTCAACAATAGGCCTTGAAAGTCGCAATTTTAGACCTAATAAGACGATATTATTAACATAATTACATAAGAAATAAAATAAAACCTCTCCTTGTAATCATACACCAGTCCCAATCATGCGTTACTTATCACAATTTTCAAAAGATGGAAATTTAGAAATAACCGAAAAGAGAAAAAAGCTATATTAATTTGATAAATGGAACAAGTTCAAATATAATTTATAGTGGAAAGCTTCACTAATCGTTTAGCTTCCACATAACTACATATATACCCCTTTTTAGGATGTTTGTCCTTGGACTATGCAATATACATATCTCACTTCACTTCCATTTTATTACATTCAATCAAATACTCAAGCAAACATAGACACATATCATACATGCAATAATAATTTACTCAATTAATCAACAAGCATCACTCACCATCAAAGTTTAGAGACTACACCAACATTAGGTCAAAAACTCAACCATAAACCCAAACCATATTTTACCCATTTAAAAAAAGCTTTCAAATCATAGAATCAATTCTTAACATGTTATCTAAATGTTACAATTTTAACTAAAACTACTCATACACGAAGATAGTATGCATACCTCATATTTAGGTTGTGCACTTGAATTCAACAAGTAAAAAATCATGTATTTTCTTGGTCCCTAATCCCTATACACGATCACAAACAAAAATCATGTATTTTCAAGACTCAGAGGAACTATGAAATAAATCAGTACCCTATTTAAGATGGAAGAAAAAACCAATGAATGCCAAATACTAATTAAAACCCTACATCGCTCATGCTATAACTAAATTGAATGTGCAATTAGGTTTTATAGAAATTTGGGGACTGAAGCAGAGAAAAATAATTGCAAAATGTGTAGAATTATGAGAACCAATTGGAAGTTAATGGAGATGAGCAAAGACGAATCAAGACATAGCGCAAAAAGGATATTAGTAAAGGGAAGAGACTATTGCCTGTGTTGAATATTGAAGAAAGTTGTTGATTTGAATGCGAGAAGATGATTTTGAAATTGTATGGTTACCCACAGCATGTGTTTGTAGATAATTTCATCAGGGGTCTTAATGGAATGAATGTGTTTGTGTATTTGAATGGGGGAGTCGTTCGAGAGGAAGAGAAGAACCGTAGTCGAATGCGTACATAAATTTGGGGACATTAACATAGTGAGGAGGCGGCGGATTAGGCCGTGAGGCGGTACATAGGAACCAATGTTGATATAATTTCACGTATTTTGCATCGTTTCAGCGTGACTGAGGTGGCATCAATGGAAAGGAACAATGTACCAGGTTAGCCATATATCTGGATAATCCGGAGGAAGAAGGACGGAGTTTAATGTGAAGACGATGGACATAGGTTGAAGAAACGTGATCCAATTGGAACGGTATGTGGGTCGTTTAAAGAATGAGTGGGTGGCGTAAGGAAAACCTTTTAACAATCCGAATCCACAAAGGAGAAGAAAATGCGTTTTTTATATAGTAACTAGGTTATAAGTCTGTTTTTTTAATACAGGTTGACGATTTAATTGATACGGGTACAATATTTTAATCCGAGAATTACAACAAAAGTATTTTAACTATTGATTAAACTTTAACCACGACTATGACCTTCCCAATATGAGGCATAATTAAAAGTTCGATTATTAGTTTAAAATAAAAATAGTAAACCACAATTTCACTAAAGGTATGAATTTAGATTAGATTTAAACTCACTATTACACATATTTAGTCAAACATATAGTTGAACTGAAACCGTGGTGGTGATGGTGAAATCTAACCATGGTGGGTCTTTCTTAATGTAAACTTGAAAGAAATAAACTGCTTCAATGTCAAAGTGTCAAACTACCTTCAAGCAAAAAAAAAAAAATTTATTAAAAATACAACTAAATTATCACGCATTTAGCTTTTTTAAGGTTAATAGTCCTTCCCATACAACCATGTTTCATAACAAAAGCATATAATAGTCATGACCAAAAAACAAAAGCATGATGCCAGATTTGTTAAGGCATTCTACTTTAACAATCTGCCTAATAAAGACAATGTACTTTAAATACATGACATGTGTAAATAGCTAAAACAATTAAATGGATATTGAATATCGGGGTCATAAGTGGAGGTACCACATCCAGATCAGGCTTCTCAAATATGAATGTAGTATGTAAACCCAGTGCATTGTAGAATTTCCATAACAACCTCCCTGGGTCCACAAGTCCATGACCAGCTTCTAGAAGGATCTAGAACTGTGATCTGATATAACATAGTGTAATGAGAAAAAAATAAGAAACAAATAAATAAAAGTAGCATGTTAATTTAAGATTATCCCCAACACCACTTTTCATATCACCATGAAATGGACGATAATATTACAATTAGATGAACAAAAATTGAATTAATTTAAGATTTTTTATAATTTTTTTGAATTTCTTGAAAGTAGCATGTTATAATAAATAAATAAAAGTAGCAACACAGATAAATTAATACAAGATTAAACATACCAGAATGTTGGTACCAATGATACTTCTAACAGGAAAAAGAGGTGTATTGGGATTTTCAAGATGAAGATAGTTGATGACATCTCATGTCTTTTTTCCACCCTACATTACACAAGTAATTTGTCTACATATATAAACGATCAAACATACCAAGTATAGATATTAAAAGCAAACCAAGGCTGCAAAACTTTGAAGTGAGAATAATGTTTTGATTGAGTGGCAGCAACAACAGTTTCTTTGTCCAAAAAGGTATAATGGTATCACAAATTCCGATCAGATCCCACCTAAAACAAAGACGGAATCACCAATTCCTATCAATTCCAATGTTTTTTGAACTAAGATGGAATCGAGGGAATCACAAAGCAAACCCTTATATATAGAACAAACACACAAGTTTGGTTGTGACGCGTAACTGTAAGTACAACCACAAAAGGCTTTTGTCATTGTTTCAAGTTGTATGTGTGTTTCTATACCAATGATTGCTTCCTATCTTATTATACTTTTTCAAAGACTTTATGACTAAAATCAAATTTTAACTGCGATAATTGGGATTCCAGATATGGGAATGCAATTGTTGGAACTGAGATTCCATCCCCTAGATTCCAATATATATATATATATATATATATATATATATATATATATATATATATATATATATATATATATATATATATATATATATATATGTTCAAATACATTTTCTAAATATTGTTTGATTGTAGGACAAATTCCGGACCAATCATTTGATGGGGGCAATTTGGGAATTTGTAAACAAATTGATATTACACCTATAAATAAGGAATTGTCGTAACCCTAGATCAGCCATTACCCAAACCGTAGAATTCTTCCCAAATCGAACCTCAGATTCCATCTTCTCCGATTCAACTACCCCTCCGTCAGCAATCGCTGCCGCCGGCAGCGGCGGTGTGGCTGTTTGTTCGGTTTTTATCGCTTGAAATCGAACCACAGCAGCCAATGTTCTCTCCTAATCGTTCCCGTTGCTGATACCTGCATCTAGAATACAGTCCTTACAATGGACCAACTGCCCCTTCGTCAGCAACCAGCGGCCGGCAGCGGCGGTGTCGTTGTTTCTTCGGTTTTCTCGCCTGAAATCGCATCGATTTGGAAAACATGCCTGGAACTATTGCTATGTCGGAACCTCAAGACTTGGTAATTGCGATATCCCAGCTCAAGAATCTTCAAGCGTAATTTGGAAAAGTTTGGTGGTGCACTACTCCTCGTTTCCTTCCCGTTTCCAAAACCAAGGGCATTCATTCGTATATATTTTGTGGTCGACGGTTTCAATTAGCAAATCAGAAGGGATTCTTGTTATCCGACAAAGTGATTCAATACCTTCGTATATATTCTCTAGAAATATATGCTATGTGATGGTTTTTTTTTTGTTTAAGTATCACATTCTCTGAGAATGGGTGTTAGCTTTTATTGGTTTGTGTTTTGGTAAGTCCATTCTCTGAGAATTGGTTGTTAGTTTTTATTGGTTTTGTGTTTCAGTAAGTCTATTATCTGAGAATGCATGTTAGTTTTTTATTGGTTTGTGTTTTGGTAAGCCTATTCTCTGAAAATGGGTGTTAGTTTTTATTGGTTTTGTGTTTTGGTTAGACATTGTTTTATATATTTCATTCTCGGAGAATGAACACATAATCACACCAAACTTCATAGACTATTTTGTAAAAAAATATATATACAAAATATATTATATTCTCAAAGAATATGTAAAAAAAGGTACAATATTAACTACATTCTTCAAGAATAAGTGTTTGAAAAGGCCAAAGTAAAATACGTAAAAGTGTACATACGTAAACAAAGAGAAATCGGGATGAAGAAGGAATAGGTGGACCTCTGATCAGTGAAATCCCACTAAATTAGGAGATAAATACGAGATTCCTTTTTTAAAATTTGTTTAATAGACTAAAATACCCTTTTTAGGGGTTTAATTGTAAAATCTGATTAATTAATTGTTATAAATTTACAATTGGGCCCTTGAATCTAACACCATTGATCATTTCGATGGGACGCTCCATATTTGGTCCTACAATCACACAATAATTGTTTAATGTATTTAATACTAACTATATATATATATATATATATATATATATATATATATATATATATATATATATATATATATATATATATATATATATATATATATATATATATATATATATAGAGAGAGAGAGAGATATATATATATATATATGTTATTTTGAGATCCAAAAAAATCCCGAGATCTTGAGAACCAAATCTGGACTGCAAGATCAAAAAATGGAAGGCCAAGATGAATGATGGCTTTGTTGTAATTAATACCAAATTCAAGAGTATCTTTGGTATGGATAAGAAAGTGACAGGGGTATACTTTTATTTACTAGATCCGAATGTGGCTCCAAAAGGTTATCTTTTTTAAAATAAAATTATTGTAAGTTTATATACTAAATTGCTAAATACTATAATAAGTCTAATATGTATCGGTATTGTTTTATCAATTGAATATGAGACAAATTTCTTAATAGGATAGGAAGAACCCGTTTTAAGTATACGTATGTGCATATACGCATGCACGCATGTGCATATGTGCATACACGTATGTGTGTATGTGCATATGTGATAACTTCTTTATATTCATGTTTGTGCATAGATGTATGCATATATAATTTGTTTATAAGTTGTATACATATGTTTTTGTTTGTGCATAGATGTATTATTGCATATGTTCATCTAAAGACATGTGCATATCTGCATATGTGCATAATGCATATATACACATAAATACATATGTGCATATGTGTATAAATGCATATATGCATATATATGATAATTTTTTGTGCATATGTTTGTTAAAATGTTAATACATATGCATATACATATGTGCACATGTGTATCTGTTTGCGTATATGCATATATGCATACATATATGTGCCTATGTGCATATGTGTATATGCATGTAAGTATTTTATAGGGTTTTTTAATATGTAGTTTTATTAATGTTTTTGCAGGTCTTAAATTTTAAGACAGTCAACAAATGAAAAGTGATAAAGTGAAGAAATATGACACAGTCAACGAATGAAAAGTGATAAAGTGAAGAAATATGACATCAATGAAGATATTATGAAATTTTGTTGTATTTTTATATTTATGTGTGTATCGTTCACAACAATGATATATTATTGTTTCTAATAAAATGGGTTGTTTATTATTTATATTCAACAATTATGAATAACAATATGTATATATGAATTATGAAAATATGCATATATGCACGTGCATGCAAGTACATTAGTTTTTTTAATTTCTGAAATATGATATTTTTCGTTTAAATATAAAAAATTTTAGCTTTTTAAATTTCGAAAAATCTGACATTATTATAAAAAACAAAATTTTTATTAATTTTGAAATTTGAAATTGATTAGGCTTATTTTTATGAATTGATAATATTGTTGCCGAAAACTAAAAAATCAAAATTAAATAGGATTTCTTAAATGACGATCATGCCCTTATTGTATTTCATAATGATCTAATGGTTGATATAGAGTTCTCAAGATCTCATGCTTTTTTGAGATCTCACAAGAACCTAACCTTATATATATATATATATATATATATATATATATATATATATATATATATATATATATATATATATATATATATATATATGTATGTATGTATGTATGTATGTATGTATGTATATATATATATATATATATATATATATATATATATATATATATATATATATATATATATATATATATATATATATATATATATATATATATATGGATGGGTTCAATGCAGAACCAAATTAAATCACCTAACTGCAGAACCATGTTGTTAACCGCAGTGGCAGATCCAGGAATTATTACTAGGGGGTGCAAAAAAAAATTCCGGAATGTAAAGGGTGCCCTTATGAAAAAAAGGGTGCACTTTTGTGGGTAATTGATCAAAATCCAAAGTTTAAGTTAATTAGTGGGTGTCATTTTTTTTCCGAGGGGGTGCAACGTACTAGGAAAAAAAATTTTACAAATGCCCGCAAAAGTTGAGTCGGTGCACAGCCCCCCGTTGCTCTATACTGGAACCGCCCCTGGTTAACGGTAAGATTAAAATCTAACTAAAAGGGTACGATCGTCAAAAATCTTAATTTGCTATGTTCATCAATGAACATATGTTCATCAATGAACACATGTAAATTACATGAGCAAAGTTGTCTGTTCACTCTTGTATTTTTGCGTTTCCCTTTGATCAAAATACAAACAAAAGTTCAATCCCAATAAGATCAACCAATACATTGATCAAGTCTCAAAATATTACATGAGAAAAGTTAAAAGAATAAGAACACAACATCAAAGTCTAAAAAAAAATGAAACAATGTTCATATATGAATCATGTTCATATATGAACATTACATGACGGTTCTCAATCACTCTGTTCTTGCTTCTATATATTCTTGCTTCTATACATCTTCAACATCGAACGAATCCTTGTGTACACGCCATATTGTTGATTGACCTGTGAACAATGAAGTATCAAAATCGATTAGGTTCTTGGTGCTAAAATCATATTCCCTAAAAATACATACGAACTTCACCAAAAATGTGAAAACGCTAACCTGTAAACAAACATTGCTCAAAATCAATATATGTTCATTAATGAACATATGTTCATTAGTGAACATATGAAATACAATACCAAACAAGATACCACAATACCGTGAATAATTGAACAAATATCGGACTCCCTTCAATACAAACTCAAACGAAATATGCAATTCCAATTGAAATAAACCAAATTGCTAATTTGCAATTCCAATTGAAAGAACTAGATATTGAAACCAGTTTGTAAGAAAATGTTCATTAGTGAACATATGTTCATTAGTGAACATATATTGAAAACGAAATATGCAATCGGACTCCCTGTAATACGAACTCAAATTGAAAAAAAAATCACATTACTAATTTGCAATTCCAATTGAAAGAACTAGATATTGAACGAGATTTGCAATTGCAATTGAAATTCACATTACTGCCATATGAACGAGATTTGCAATTGGAATTATATATAACCTAATACATAACCAACATTACCACATACATGATGATAAATCCTAGGATCAAGAACACTGGCTTCGTTTACAGGAGAATTTATTGGTGCATTCGTTGAAGGAATTTTCTGAAGGGTTTTCTAGAAAACAATGAACAAATAATCTCTTATGGTTCACATGCAACCCTAGAAAGATCTATGTTTTCTTCTATGAAGATAATAAACTAAAACCCTAAGGCCAACAATTATTTCTAAAGATCAAAACTGAGAAAACCAACCTTTTGATCTTATGATCCTTGAAACTAGCAGCAAAAGAATCCTGCCTCAAATGAAGTCACACCCAAAGCAATGGAGAAGACGGTCCAGCAGAGTTTATCTGGTTGAAAAATGGCGTAGAAAAGGGGAGCCAGGAGGTTCCTTTTATAACCTCCAAGGGTTATAGCTGAAACCCTAGAGGAGCCTCCTTAATGGGCAAGCCTGTTGACCATTTGGACCAAGGCTTCTAAACCCTAATTAGGGTTTTCGCCAACTATGGAGTTTCCTCCATATTGGCTCCAACTTTGGCCCCTGGCTACTGGCTTACCAGTTATTCAACTATTGAATAAATACAAACCAGTTTCTGCACTTTTAATTAATTAATTTAATCACTGAATTAAATCTAATTAATTCTAGATTAAATCTTAATTAATTATTATAGTTTCTAATTAATATATTAACACTTAAATATATTAATAAACCATTTAATTAATTCTATTGATTTATTAAACAATTAATAAATCAACATTTTACTCTACTGAACTTTATCCTAACCTCCAGCTATGAGGGCAACCCAAATGGACTTTGCTTCAATTAACAAAATAAATATAAATATAAAGTCATGTCTTAGACACCTAATCCAACAGTCTCCCACTTGGATAAGTCTATGACTTTAATTTATCTTCTGATTAATAAACAACAAGCAGCTTCCAAGAAACTGCTGCCGAACTCTGGCCTAGTCAGTTCTGTCCATAGATAAGTGATCATACGACCCTTCGTCCAACAAGATATTTTCAGACACGAGACATGGATTGAGATCGATCTCTGTCCGATACTCTGTTTCCCGATTTCCGATTCTGCTTATGACTTTCGGACTTCTAATTGAACACATCAATTTAGTCCAGGCTGGCCAGCACTTTAGTCAACTTCAAAATCATCGAGCGGCCTACAGATATCTGTTTCCCATCAGGGTCAAAGAACGAATAAGCTTCGACTCATACGCTTGTGTCTTTTACTTATCAAAATCGTACACAACAATGCGTTTTATAACATCGAGTTACCGATGCGTTTTCGCATTATCAATGCACAACCGACTCGTAAATTTCAACTCATATGTCTCCGCTTCAAGATCATACGATATTATCGTCTCAACATTGCTCGTGATGTAATCCATGAAGCAATCTATTGAGCGCGGGTTTGTCCAATACTCAAATCTCTATTTCTAAGCACTCATGAACGTTGTAGCAGTCTTACTGCAATGTCTAACTCCTTAGACAATCTACAAACCAATTCATGACAGTCTTCGTTCATACTTACTCCCGAAAAGTATGAGCGACTGTGGACTTTTGAATAATCAAGTTATTCGGGAAGTGAAACATGGAAAGACGAAACTTAAAATCTGACTGGTAGCTACTCTTGCTAATTACCAAGTCTCTACGAGGTAATTACCTAGTCGGATTCTTCATAGACTATTATCGGTTTCTAGATTCCTATTAAACTTTTTAATTCGTGTTATGTATCTATGTCGACTTGACCTTTCACTCTTTCTTTGTATTCAAATGTTATACACTAATACACTTCATCTGATCGGATATCCTTCCGATGATATTTCAATTTTGGTCATACCGTCATTCTCACTAACAACTCCATTCTATGTACTGTGACTTTCCATGGTTGTCGATATCTTTAGTCCACATGACTGCACCCTAAGACTATTTCGAGGTGTTACGATGTGCCGGTGAGCCACACGCACTCCATCGGAATGCCAACGAAATTCTTTAACCATTAAGTCCTTATTTTAAACTCTTTTCAAATTGTTATCAACATTCACCCCAATCATTTTCCAATGATTTCTCACATATGTACAAAATCCATTAAGTATTCCCAGCCAGGTCATATCCTGAATCTGACTCACTATGCTCTAAGCATTAAGTCATAAAGACATGTTCATGACACTTCTGATCGATCCAAGAAACTTGTTGGATTCGATCCAGTCCTATTCCAAACTCTTTTGGAATCTAAGGATTACTTATAATCCTTGTGTCATGATTTTCAATAACTATTTCCTTTCGGAGACTCTTTTCCATGCATCTTGAATCTTATTAAGATCATGCTTACTATGGCCAGGTCTATACTGATGACATCATCTATCTGATACATGTCAGTGGATTATGTGAGTATGTTGCACCTTTTATGTCTCTCATGCCAAATCATCACACTTTGCAATGACAGGAAACTCTTTTCCTAAGCTATGCATCTTGAGTCTCATCAAGATCATTTTGGCAAAGCTTCGATCTATCTCATAGATGTTTACAACCACCTGAGTATGCCGTATCTCTATTAAGTCTTTCATAGCGATCCGTCTCTTAACACCAAGTCATTACACTTTGTAATGAAAAGAGACGTTTCCTAGAAACAATATGTAACTCTCATACGGAGATAGTAGATAACAACAACACTCCCACTGGCTTTGACACGGTTATGAACTATTCACAAAATCCAGAGCTTATGGCACATTTTGAGAATCCAAACCTTTCTGACATCTTAATGGATATCTTTTAGCCCCTTTTCAAAATCCAATCCTTTGGCATATTTTGAGAATCTGAATATCCTTTCTTGCGAGATGCCCATGATGTAATCCCGGGCCCACGTACCTTTATACTGGCATACTCTTTGTGAGTCCTCATTAGTGTGCCGGTGATCCACACGCGCTCCACTAACGACTTACAATATGTAGTATCCTTTCGGATTTCATCTTCTATTGAGAGTGCTTCTCTCGGAGTCAGTTACTTGACTCTGAGTATCGTCTCACTCAACCAGATGTTCTGAAGGTATGTTTCTGTCCATGTTGGTTTCTTTTGATGATTACTCCCATTGGTTTTAAGACCAGTTGTAAAATCAATCAAACTGTCACATAGACTGTATCTCGTCCTAAGGTTCTCTTAATTGGCAGCAACAGGGCTCACCAATGCTTCCAAGTAGTCGGATTGAAAATCCGTACAAACTATAGTGTTTTACCACTAATCGGTATGTCACCCTGATCATAACTACTTATGATGGTGATCAGTACTACTGGTCAAGAGAAGATAATGTCAGAATTTAAAACAAAAATCTGATTTATGCTCTAAGCCTAGTGATAACTAAAGGTTATTTCACTTGGCTAATCCTGAACTCATTCAGGATTGTCCCAACTCCCACTGTTTCCTTAAAACATGAGTTCTTTCTAAAAGAGCTCTTTCTCTTCCAGGTACAGCGGGATAGCCAGTGGAACGACATTTCTGATTAGATTCATGCTAGTCATGAGGTTCGGACGAACACTACAAGACCCTGGACCTTTCATGTACAAGTGGGACAATCCCAGCTTTACATTTCAGATAGTGTCTGCAAAACCTACTTAGTCGAAGGATGTGGTTGGAATATGGTCTATATGGTCTGACTGGTATAGTATTCAATTTACGGGAAACTAATTGGCAAATGTATCTCATACATCGAGGATCGAACTGTTTCGACCAATGCTCCATCATCTTCCCTAAGACACATTATAACTACTAATGTTCTTGGAAGATAATAAACTGTGAAACATTTTCCCAGTTTATGTTGTCACTCAGGTTCTGTGGGTCTTGTACTTCCTTTGAAGTCCTTGAACTGTTCAAGGTTTCAATTCAATCACTTATTCTGATAAGCGAAGCCATATTTGTCATACCGATTGACAAATAATACGGAGTTCAACCAATTGTGTTTTATTTAAGGATTCGAGCAGTACACTGATATTGCCTAATTTATACATATATTTCGGGCAATATCGAGTGCTTAAACATGTGTTTTTGGTATTATCTAAAGATAAAAGATACTTATAACGCCAAAATTACCAAAACTCAGGAAAATAGCTTTGCGGATAAAGAAGGAGCTGAATTCGAGCTTAAAAGTGATCAAATGAAGTGAGATGACATTGCTGGAGTGAAGGAGCTGGATATAGAGATTTTTGAGCCAGACGAAAAAGCTCAACTGGAGCCATATCGCGGCCCTATCTAACTAAGGATCGCGACCCCATATGCTGACAAGATGGTGACACTTTGCTGACCAAGGAATCGCATCTGACTGAAGATCGCGACCCGATCACCCTTGGGATCGCGACGCGATTGCCTCACCAACTATGTTCCACTGATCGGGCATAATAATCAAAACTACTACGCTCCACTCGTTGGGCCACAGACCACTAGCAAAAAGAATGCATTTAAAAGATCGCGACGCAACCTATGTTGGATCGCGACGCGATGATGTCTGGAGCAGGAACTATAAATAGAGGCCTTCTCCTCTTCTTTTAGAACAGACCATAGAGAGCAAGGAAACTATAGTTCAGATATATATTCGTGTATTTATCATTTTTACATGTTATTGAGAGTGATTTTCATAACAAGAAGGAGTTAAGGTCTTCATTATAAGCAAGGATTCATCGATTGTAAACCGGTTGGTATCTTTTATCATGTCTTCTTCATATTGTTGTTGTACATTTGATACCATGCTAGGCTAAATCCCTGTAACTTTTTCCTAGGAGATGTTGATTCATTAATATAAACATGTGTTGATTTAGTTCTTGATTCGAGTTTAACATTGGTTAGGATATATAACTTGCATGCTATACATATTAAATGAGATTAGGGTTTATATTCTTGATAACCATCTTCATGTGATTCAGGTTTATTGACCATTTAAACCTATTGATTATATGAACCGTATGATGTGTAATTGACAATTATATATCGTTGGACTAGTTATTGGCCATTTAACTAGGAAGGTTGTCTAAGTTATGAACTTGATTAGTGAAATAAAACTTATATCACATTTAATTACAACTCATGACCATTGATTGTATGAACATATTGCTATGACCATTAGGATATGGACTATGTTTGCATGCTAGCTTATATAAATATTTCATGACTATAAGTTGTTTAGTTACATGACCATTGTGCTATGATAACTTAAAAGTCACTAGAATTGGTGAATTGACCATATGATCCTATACTTAATGCAACCATTTAAACTCATTGCACATAATCAAAAACTAGTCAACCTAAGTTTATATGAATCAACAAATCCTAGGTGAAAGTTTGCTTTGTTATTATTTGATTATACCATATCTCTATTGTTGTGTTATTACAACCATAGCATATCTTTAGTTTATCTCTTTTATAAATATTCCAAAACTTGGTTTTACGAGTTTTCACTAAAACTCGCCCTAAAACTGTTTGATTAAGAATTGCAAACTCTAAGTTAGTTAACAACTCCCTATGGAAATTCGATACCTTTACTTACCAAAACTATACTATTAAATGATCGAGTAATACTTGCTCGTAAGTCTAATAGTCAAATAATAAGGTAAATAAATGGATTAAGACTTAAATGACATAACAACTACAAGTGAGTTGTTTTGACGACAACATACACAGCAACTGATGTGTTTCTTGCTCCTAATCTTAATATCTTTTACATCTCTATGTAAACTTATGACTTTGTTAATTCTATTCAAGACTTGCAATCTTCAGTTGACTCTAAGTCAGCTGATTCCAAAATCCTATCCTTTGGATCTTTGGGCGATTCATTTCTTGCCACATGTGCTTTATAGAGAACTTAATCATCATCTGACTCTAAGTCAAATGATTCCAAAGTCGTGTCCAACTGGATCTTTGGTTGATTCATTTCTTAACACATTAAGAACTCAACTCATCAAGTGACTCTAAGTCAAGTGATTCCAAGGTCCTGTCCAACTGGACCTTTGGTTGAATTAATTCTTATAATATATATCTTAACAATCATAAGGGACACAATTCCTAAGATCCAAACACTTTGGATGCATTCAATATTCAAGTTATCATAATGCATTCAACATAATCATACAACATTTCAAGGATAATTTCAAACAACATATGTTAAAAGAAATTAAACGACAATTTTATTAAAAACAAAATCCTTGAACAATGTACTATATGATAAACAATGTCATACGCATCTGAAAAGCTAATAACAATATTTCAACATCTAACTAAACTTCAAAACTGCATGAGCCGGAAATCCAATCCAAATGTGCTCCTATGCGCCAATGTCCCGTACTCTACTGATTCCCTGCATATAAACCAAAATGTGACTATCACATTATGCATCAAGGAATTATGGAACATGAGTTTTGAGGTTTTTAGATATACCTGAGCTTTTAAAAGATTTTGACCTTGGAGCGTCTTCCAATCTTTCCGCGACTGTATCCGATTTTGTGGATTCCCATCTTAAGACATATCTAGACGGTCTGGATCGTTTCTTGCTGCGTCTTCCTACTGGATTTAATACAGAAGTAGCTGAACCAATGGAGTTATGCCTATCCATGAGTGACTCATATAAAGTCAATAGTTGACGCATTTCCATTAAGGTCTTTTTCAGGTCTTCCTTTCTATACGTCTGAATGAACAGATCGTATTTACTGGTCAGTGAAGCGAGTAGAGTGTTAACACTCGACTCCTGACTCATCGAATAACCAAGTTTGTATAATTCGCCTATGTACACTTCAATCTGAAGAACATGTGAATCGATGCTACTTCCTTCTTTTAACTTACAGTCTGCAAGTCTTTTGAAGATCCTAGCTCGTTCCTCTTCAACCGGTTTTTGGAACCTTTCCTCAACCGATTGCATTAACTCATATGGCCCCAAGGATTCAAAATCCTTGCGGAACTCGGGGTCAATGGTCAATAGCATGAGGTCACGAATCTTTTCGGATTCATCAACTAATAAGTCATGCTGATCATAAAGGCTCTTTATGATGATTTGTTTCGGTGGAACCGGGATCGGATACTCGGTGAGATGTAGCTTGCCAGCAATTCCGAGAGTCAGTCTCCAATTGCGAAGCCATTCCTTACAGTTGAGGCCAGTCAGCCTTTCCATATTTAGCAGGTGCTTTCTGATGCTCTCAGAAATGGGTGAAGGAGGAGAGGGAGGAGAATAGACACTTGATTCAGACATCTACAATAAACAGAATTTTATTAGTTTAATTAATCCTTTTAAATAATTACCCAATTTATTATTTATTAAGGCTAGGACCCAAAATGCCCCAACTATGGTGTGAAGAGGGATGCCGTAATCACAACATAATGGTCGTTAAGGTAGATAATACACTTATCAATTTCATCTTATGAAATTCCTAGATCTGTTGAGACACATTGAACTATTCAATGGCATGTTTAGTCTCGGATGTGCCCCACTGTTTGTGACTGGGATGCCGAGGATCACAAACCGGGTGTGAATAACCATGCAAATTCGCTTGGTACTCTCGAAGTCAATTGCCATCTCTAATTAATGTGCCGGTCAACCACACACGCTCCGTTAATAATGACAAAATCGAGAAACCCATTGCAAGTTTTTGCGGACCCCAGTTGGCGTGCCGGTAAACCACACACGCTCCACCAACGTTCCACAAAGTGCAATGTGCAATTCCATGGATTAGCACCAATTCACATTTTTATCCTAAAGTAACTAGATTGGGTTTTGTTCAAGGTTCTAGTACTTTCAATTATAGCATTATACTTTTAAGAGGCTTAGCGGCTCTATCAAACCCGTTCGGCTAACGACACTCGACTGACCAGGAGAGCGGTGGGTAAGAGTGATACCCATTAGACTGCCATTTTATAGGCAGTCGCCTTATACCCTCTTTATAGGACAGTTTTATGAATGAGGCCTACTTGCGGTAAGACTAACCAATTTTCTTATATATAAATTATTAACTTTTAATCATAAATATATAAGATATATTTTAATCTTATTAAAATATTTTAGATTTAATTTTAATATAATTTTCGCAAATTTTTAAGGAATTTTTGAAAATTTAAATTAAATCTTTAAGCTGATTTAATTGATCTTTTAATTAACAATTAATTAAACTAATTAAATCAAATATAGGCATCACAAAATTAATCAAATTAATTACCTATATTTATCCCTAGATTTTGAGATTTACAAGATATGGATAAAGGATTCTAGTTATTTAATTAATCAGCAATTACCAAAAATAACAATCCTAATCTGGGCAGCAAATCAAGCAAATCAAGGGGGAATAAAGGGGTGGCGGCTAGGGTTAGGAAACCCTAGCCTAGGCCACGAAATTTAGGCCATCCAAGAGAGTTTTTCGCAAAAACACTCAAGGCAATAATCATTCAAGCAGTTTATATCAATTCATAAGAAAACAAGCCTAAGCTCTGATACCACTGAAGGGTTTTCTAGCAAACAATGAACAAATAATCTCTTATGGTTCACATGCAACCCTAGAAAGATCTATGTTTTCTTCTATGAAGATAATAAACTAAAACCCTAAGGCCAACAATTATTTCTAAAGATCAAAACTGAGAAAACCAACCTTTTGATCTTATGATCCTTGAAGCTAACAGCAAAAGATTCCTGCCTCAAATGAAGTCACACCCAAAGCAATGGAGAAGACGGTCCAACAGAGTTTATCTGGTTGAAAAATGGCGTAGAAAAGGGGAGCCAGGAGGTTCCTTTTATAGCCTCCAAGGGTTACAGCTGAAACTCTAGAGGAGCCTCCTTAATGGGCAAGCCTGTTGACCATTTGGACCAAGGCTTCTAAACCCTAATTAGGGTTTTCGCCAACTATGGAGTTTCCTCCATATTGGCGCCAACTTTGGCCCCTGGCTACTGGCTTGCCAGTTATTCAACTATTGAATAAATACAAACCAGTCCCTGCACTTTTAATTAATTAATTTAATCACTGAATTAAATCCAATTAATTCTAGATTAAATCTTAATTAATTATTATAGTTTCTAATTAATATATTAACACTTAAATATATTAATAAACCATTTAATTAATTCTATTGATTTATTAAACAATTAATAAATCAACCTTTTACTCTACTGAACTCTATCCTAACCTCCAGCTATGAGGGCAACCCAAATGGACTTTGCTTCAATTAACAAGATAAATATAAATATAAAGTCATGTCTTAGACACCTAATCCAACATTTTCGTGATTGGAAAACTTCAAGTCTGCCGCGTTGGAGCTCCTGGCGTATGATTTGAAATTGTCGTCACCGACATTGGATTGATCCCTGTAGCTCGTGAATGAATCAACTTCAGTTTTCAGACTTATACACGTTTTTAGCATCATTAGAATTCGTCATACCTACTGAATCTCTTCCAGTTGCTCCATTTTGTATTATCGACATCGAATTCCGAATCCCGACAGATGAATTCGCGAACCCATCATTTTCCATAATCAAACTTCCATTTATAATTTTAGATTCCAAAGCACCAGTTCTGAAATCATTTAAGATTATAGCATCAGTAGTAGAAGTATTACCTACTGAATTCATTTCTTTTTCTTCAATTTGGCTTTCGATGACGAACTCAAAAACCCACCAGACGATGTCTCAAACCCACCTTCGGAAACAAAATTGGGTTTAGATAACGATCTCGATGATTTAGCAGTTCCAAATGGATTGTTCCTTATACGTGAACTCCTTCGATTTCTCATAATCGGCCCAACTCCTTGACCTTCTTCTCTCTTCTTTGTTTTCTGCTTTCCTCGGTCAGGTGGGTCTGAAAGGTTGGAATCGTACATCTAACCAAAATCAAAGCAAGTAAACTCGATTTAGGAAAGGATTCTAGCACTAGAACGGCCCGAAAACACTCCAGCAGCCGGAGAGGGAGTTGTGGTGGAGGAACGAAGGTGAAATCATAGAGGAGAGAGAGAGAGAGAGAGAGAGAGAGAGAGAAAGAGAGAGAGAGAGAGAGAGAGAGAACACGGGTGAAGATGGCGATCGATTGGGTTAAAAACACAATATACCCTTACCTAGCAATAATCTCCTGCAGAAGGTGTATAATTGTATGGTGCATCCTTTTTAATCTAAGACGTCGATATAATGATCCAAGGGTTTTAAGGATGGTTCTGTGGTTAGGTAATTTAATATTGGTTCTGTATTGAACCCATCTATATACATATATATATATATATATATATATATATATATATATATATATATATATATATATATATATATATATATATATATATATATATATATATATATATATATATATGTATATATATATATATATATATATATACTAGTTGTAAGACCCGTGTATTACACGGGATAATACAAAAACATATTAATTAAGAATATCTAAACATTAATAATTTTACATAAGAAATTTGTTTGTGTGACATCTTGCTTTTGATTTTTACTATTACGATATTGTATTTTGATAAATATAATTTATTATGAGAATGTCACCGGTACTAAAATCAAATTCACTATTATGATTGGAATCGTTTTTCAAAATATTATGATGTCAATTGTCTCTCTATTGTCTCACAAATCATTCTACATATTAAAAAGTAATATGATATTAAAAAACAATTAATTTTGAAATTGAATGATAACAATTAATTCTGAAATTGAATGATAATTAAACCGATCATTAAGGAGTTAGAAACGTTTCAAACCAATTAGTTTTTTTAAGAAATTTAAAATTATGAGAAAATGACATGTGGCAAATTCAATGAGGAGATGACATGTGGCTTTGAGTTACTTATTTATTACGATAGGATATATATATATATATATATATATATATATATATATATATATATATATATATATATATATATATATATATATATATATATATATATATATATATATATATATATATATATATATATATATACGTTCAAATGAAAACCATTAAAAGATTGAGACCACCACAGCCACCACCGGCCGCCACCTGCCCCCTGCCACCGCCGCTTCCCACTTCCGCATGTCGCCGCCTCCGTCACCTGCCACCGCTGCTACCATCGTTGAAATCGTCTGCTCTACCGTGTCCTCTCTAATCTATCATCGTCTTCTTCATGCAACTCTTCTCCGGCGTTCAGATCTACACCTTCTGACACCAGATCTATAATTTCCACCTTTAGATCTAGGATTTTCGTCTCCAGATCTACAATGTCCAGCTCCAGATCTACAAGCTCCACCTCCAAATCTACAATTTCAGCGACCACCGTTGTAAGACCCTAATCCCGAAATGTCAAGTTCCGAGTCTTAAAGAGTCAAACCGTAAAATCCGGAACCAGGTATTGATGAGGTAGCGAATAAATAGAAGACAAAACGAGGAAAAGGACAAATTGGGTATTAGCGTCGCTAATCTCAAGATTAGTGACGCTAATCTGTCATCCGGGTCAAATGTTCGTGAGAGTCTGAAAAGTTGCAATGTTTTTGTCTTGGCTCGAAGTTAGCGACGCTAACTTCAATGTTAGCGTTGCTAACAATGTCTGAGCGGGATAACTTCCTTACTTCGTGGATCTAAGTCATTTTTGAGTTTATAACTCATTTGGGGTCCGAAGCTGATCAGTTCCAACAATAGAAAACCTTAGGAAAACACTCTCTAGCCTCCATGGATGCTGTTGCATCATTTCCTTGAAGGTTTGAAGGTTTTTGGAAGAAAAGAAGGAAACAAAGGTGCTAGGATGCTTGTGTGAACAAGGAGAGCTGATTTCCTTGTGCTCTGGACCATTTTAAGTGTTTAATCTCTGTCCCATTGAGTATTTTGGGTGAAATTTGTGTCATGATGCTTGTAAGAACTTCTTGAGGCGATGATAGCTCCATTTCTTGGAATAAGGTGGGATTTAGGAACTAAGGAATGAGTTCTTCTTCCTTTAGCTTCCGAATCCATGAGAAAAACCTTAGCCTAGTCTCATTATCGTTTTGGATGAAGTTCAAGTTTGTTAATCTTCATTTTGGAACTAGATTTGTCACCATGAGCTTGTTTGGCAAGGATTGGTGGGTTAAGTCACGTTTTTATGAGTTATTGGACTGTTGGGGACAACCCTTGGAAATTATAGCTTCTGTCTTAATGGATTAAGCACTTAATGGAGTTTTGGGCTGAACAGGGGAGTTAGCGGCTCTAACTCTAAGAGTTAGCGGCACTAACTTCGTCTGTTGACTTTGTTGACTTTGACCGTTGACTTTTTGACCAATTTGACTTTTGGTCAAACTTGAGGGTTTTAGATGTTGGTCCTATATGATTATCCTGTTCGGGAATTAGAAAGTTTTAAGTGGGGTTTATCCTTGTTAGGAAGTGTGTATTGTCGGGATCTACGAGCACTCGCATAGAGTGCTGTCTAGCTTAAGGTCACGAATCAGGTGAGTCTTCTCACTATATTATGGGTGATATTACATACATAGATAGTCTTTATTACTTTGTGTAATAATGTGATTATTTGTGCTTACGATGTTTACCGACGGATCGGGGCAAGCCCGAGAGTCACACGATGTATATCGGCGGATCGGGGCAAGCCCGAGAGCTGAGGACGGATCGGGGCAAGCCCGAGAGTCACAGGATGTTTATCGGCGTATCGGGGCAAGCCCGAGAGCTGAGGAAGGATCGGGGCAAGCCCGAGAGTCACACGATGTTTACCAGCGGATCGGGGCAACCCCGAGAGTCACACGATGTTTATCGGCGTATCGGCGCAAGCCCGAGAGCTGAGGACGGATCAGGGCAAGTCCGAGAGTCACACGATGTTTACCAGCGGATTGGGGCAAGCCCGAGAGCCAACGATGTTTATGTGATGGATCGTGTGGTATTTTTGGGGAACTCAATAAGCTTTGTGCTTACCCTTTTACCCTAAATGTTTTTTAGGTAAATACAGACTTGAGCTTGGAGCACGGCGCGACTGTGCCGCATCTGAGGATTTCAACGATTAAGTCTTCCGCTGGATAATGTTTGTAAATATTTTGATAAGTACGTTTTATATGTTTAAATACTAAGTTTTAATTTGAATGGTTTTTAGTTGGCAAACCTTTTTATGTACTTAAATCGCTTTTTAAAATGAAAAAATTTTATTACGGAATTTGGGACATTACAAGTTGGTATCAGAGCCTTGGTTTGACGAATTTTGACCTACCTATAACCCTCTAGCCTCCTTCACCCACCTCCTTCTTTCTCTGTTTCCCATTCTCAACTGCCACCGATGACTTTCTCCCAACGCCACCGGCATGCCACAGTCAATTTTTGCCACCGGAGAAGACATTAACGGGTATCTAGAGAACTATGTGGCTGAAACATAAAATCATAGAAAAAGAAACTGATATGCCACAGTCATTTTCGTCATCGGAGTAGACATACCTGCAAACGAACTTTATCGATCTTCTCATGTTCTTTGCCTGTTTCTATTATGTCAACAAACAAACATCAAACACCACCATCACCTCTCTACCATGCCTCTGTCTAATATCTCTCAAACCGCACGTCTAATGTCTCTCAATCCTCACGCTGGCACAAGACCTCAAAGAACACAGACCCACCAAAATCAAATTAGACCACATGAACTCTTCTTCTTTACGTAGGGTTTTGAAATCTGTATATCCCATTTGATTTTGTTTGTTGCAAAATGGATCCAACCCATTATCAAGTCAGATGCAAAGCAAAATAGATCCATACCAGAAGTGATTCAAAGCTGAATGAAACCACCGTAAAGAAAACGCAGATGCAAACCAGACTCAATCCACCTAAGAATCGAATCAATTGAAATCAGATCTTGACCATAATCGATCTGATCATCTCTGTGTTTCCTTCACTGATATCTATACCCTAGCGTGTGGCGATTTTGTTTATATTTCAAGCAACTATGCCGATTTTGTTTGTGTTTCCGTCAATTGTGGTTGCGATTTGGCTATTGACTCGGATATTGAGTCCCAACTCCGATCATAAGTTTTCCGGCAGCAATGAAAGAAAAAGAAGGCTAAGTTAGAGATGGAAAGGGGACGTCTCTCAAGGGGATATGTGTGGTTTTTTATTTTTTTTAATATAAAAATAAAAAACAAATAATAAAGAACAAAAAATTAAATTATTAAGGGTAAATCAGTCTTTTTATAGCTATGAGGGACCGAGCGCGTAACAAAACAAAGTGATAGGAACCATCCGAGTTAAAAAAAAAGAATTAGGGACCAAACGCGCAAGTAACCCCAAACCACAGGGACCATCCGTGTAATTTACTATATATATATATATATATATATATATATATATATATATATATATATATATATATATATATATATATATATATATATATATATATATATATGGTCCCGTTCCGGTGAGGACTCTTTTTTCGGTAAGGACTCGTAAGGACACCTTAAAAAAGTTGAAAAAAAATATAAAAAAAATACAAATCATAAAATCGAGAATAATACTATATCATCATAAAAAATTGGAAAAAAAATTTGGATCATTGAAAAACAGCGATGATCCACAAAAAATTTTATTTTGTGGATCATTGTTTCATTATAAAAAAATAATGATCCAAAAGTTTTTTTTTTCGAATTTTTTTTCTCTCCAATATAGTACTATGATCCATTTTATTATTTATATTTTTTGTTTATTTTTTTTCAATTTTTTTAAAGTGTCCTCACGAGTCCTCACTTTAAGAAGTGTCCTCACTCGATCGCTTATATATATATATATATATATATATATATATATATATATATATATATATATATATATATATATATATATATATATATATATATATATATATATATATATATATATATATATATATATATATACCATGTAGCGACAAGTGTTGCAATTTGGTGAGGAGTCTCGTTGCAATTACCATATTACCCTTATTAATTTGTATTATCCATCCAATAGTTTTGACTTTTATACAAGTAGCCCCCCAAACTTTTAAGATGTGACATTTTATTCACATTGAATCTTATCCACTCATTTTTCATGATTAAAGGTCCAGATTTTTTCTTACGGTTCTTACCGAATTTTGGGTTCCTACACGATCCTCCTTATATATATATATATATATATATATATATATATATATATATATATATATATATATATATATATATATATATATATATATATATATATATATATATATATATATATATATATATATATATATATATTTATAATAAATATATATATATATATATATATATATATATATATATATATATATATATATATATATATATATATATATATATATATATATATATATATATATATATATATAGGGTGTGCATCCGGTGAGGACTCAAAAAATGGTGAGGACTGCGAGGACAATTCTCCACCACCCACTTCGTCAAGGGCACAAACGTCAAACTAAATACTTAGACGTGACGCATTCGCATGCGACGCACGTCCGTGGAACGTAATACGGACTTGAGGATTTAATTACGTGCGACGAACGTCCATAGAACGTCATTTATGTGGGTTTTCTTTCTTTATTTTCGTTTTTTTAATAATTTCTTTTATTTTTTTATTTTTTTATTTTTATTTTTATTTTTTTATTTTTTAAATGTCTATATACTCGGTTTTATCTTATTTAATTTTATTTTTCATTTTTTTTAATTTTTTTCGTTTTTCTAATTTTTTTCGTTTTTAATATTTTAAATTTTTATTTTTTTTAATTTTTCGCTTTTTTATTTTTTTAATGTTTTTACAACATGTTTGAAGCTACTAGTGTTATTTTGTTATTTTGTTTTTTAGTTTTATTTACTTTTTTATATTTTTGACTAAATATAAGTTTGAGTTTTTAATATTTAACAATTATAAAAGTTTTGAATCATACAAAATTAAACATATATTATAGGTTATAGTACTTTTGGATCATATCATTTTTGGATGATAAAATTTTGGATGAAAACATTTTGAATCATAGTATTGTGGATCATATCATTTTTTAGTCATATAATTTTCTATCAATAATATATTAATTAAACAAAATTTTTGTTCATAACAAAATTTTGATCATTATATATTTTGAATCATTTAATTAAATTTTAGATCAAAACATTTTGAATCATAGTATTTTGGATCATATCAATTTTTAATCACATGATTTTGGATCAATAATATATTAATTAAATAAAGTTTTTGTTCATAATAACTTTTGGATCCTTATAATTGTTAAATCATTTAATTTTGAATCATAAAAGATATAACTAAGGATCATTAAATATTGAATCATAAAGTTTCTAAATCATTAATATTTTGAATCATCTAATTTTAGATCATATTATGTTCAAATTTAAAAAAAAACTTGTAATCTTTCAAAATAAAGTTTGGATCTAAACAACCTTATTCAAAAAAAAATCAAAATGTTCATAATATATGATATATAATAAACCTTTAAGAAGATTTTCAATTTGAAGAACGAAAATTTTCACTACCTATTTTTTTATAAAAATTTAAAATCATTTAATCAAAACGTTTGTTCCTTAACAATAATATTTTTAAAAATTTTCTTTTACTAACTCATTAGAATAGTATTACGAAAAACTTTATCAATTATTTTTTGAATTTGGATAAAAAATTTCATTATTTTTTATAAATACAAGCATTTCTTAAACTTAAAATATGAACACGTCAAAAACTTATTTTTAATTTTTTTTTTACAAAGTCACTACAATAGTAAGTAGAAATATCCTTTAAATTTTCATGATTTTTAGAGAAATTTTTTTTCTGGGTTTTTTTTATAAAAATAAAAAATTAAAAAAATATTTTTTTCAAAATTTCATGATTGTGCTCATTTTGTAGAGAATCAAATTTTAAGAACTTTGGATTTTTCAGAATTTTTTTTGTAAAGAAAAAAAAAGTTATAGCCAAAAAACGAAATGGGTTGAAAAAAAATAAAAGCCCAGCCAATGGCTGGGCAACACGTGGCAGAGAGATAGAAGTTAGGCGCATAGGATCTGAATTCTTTCTTTTTTTTTTTTTTCTGATCTTTTGTTTTAACCCTCCAAAACTTTAGCCTTTTCTGGAATTTGTTAAAATTTCGTAAATAATTACGAAAACACCATATCATCTAGTGAGATTTTGACGATAAATAAAATTAAATCTCATCCATTATTTTTTCAATCCGAAGGCCATAATTTGTCCTCGCAGTCCTCAGCAAATTTTGAGTCCTCACCCGATCCTATATATATATATATATATATATATATATATATATATATATATATATATATATATATATATATATATATATATATATATATATATATATATATATATATATATATATATATATATATATATATATATATATATATATATATATATATATATATATATATATATATATATATATATATATTTGAGATCTTCTGAAAACCCAAAAAATAATGAGAACCCGAGAACTATTTTTGATTGGTTACATCATATAACGGCATGATCGACATTGTACTACTTTCATTTAATGTTGATTTTTTTTGCAACAATAATATCAATTCCTAAAAATAAACCTAATCAATTTTAAATTTCAAATTTCAAAAACAATAAGATTTTCGTTTTTTTAAATATCGGATTTTTAGAAATTTAAAAATGTTATAAAATTTATATTCAAACAAAAAATCAGATTTCAAAATTAAAAAAAACATATAATTATTACAACTTTAAACCACAAAAAAAAAAAACATTCTAACATCAATTATTGTTAATTTTTTTATTATATTAATATGGTTACACTGTATCAGAAGATATTTTTTAAACTCATCTCCAAATGGCCCAAAATTCATTTCTTGTCAAAATGAAATAGAGGCCAGCAAATAAACTTATGGGACACATAAACTGTGGGACACGAGCAGAAGTTTTGAAAACCAAGGAAAATGTATCCGATCAAACCAATCAAACCTTGACTTAATAACAAAATCAATTCATTAGGTCACGTCAATACTAATATCCTGATTATAGAAATTTTGGTTAAATTTAACCACTCGACGTCCAAACATTATCTTATATAATATTTACTAACTTGGTTGGTACTATTGGTAAGATCAAATCATAACAATCATTTTTTCTTTAAAAGTTTGTAAAATCATATAAAAGGTCATTTTAAATAAACACCATCTATATATATATGAGTGTATTTGTTGTATGTTGACATTTACATATGCATGTCACATCATAGGGGTTTTTTTTATATAAATGGTTCATGTATAATAATACTATAATAGTAAAAACATAAAAAATTATTCATGTGTAATAATAACAAATAGAAGATACAAAAATAATCCCTATTCAATATAGTAAACTTATAGAAATAACCCTTGTATGATATTAAAATTGCAAAGATGATTCATGTGTGACAATATGCAAATATTACAGAAATCATCTCTATGTTTTTAATTTGTATAATTACTAAAATAATCTCTGTATAATAGAAAATTACAAAAATGGTCCTTGTGTAATGCTAAAAATTAGAGAAATGCTCTCGGTGTAATAGTAAAAATTATTGAGATGACCTAATGTAATAGTTTAAAAACAAATTTTTAGAAATTATCCATGTATAATAGTAAAATTACATAAATTATCCATTTGTGCTTATATATTTCAGGAAATTTCAATAGAAAATATAGTATTTAACGTTTTGTATTTGTTTGTTCAGTTGAAAAAACATTGTGAACATATAAGATTAATAATCTCTCGCCACAACTTACTACCTTAAAACCCTCGTTAACCTAATGATCAAATCAACGATTCATGCAATGGGCCAAGCTTAAATAATCATAATATTTTAGTAAATTTTTAACTAACCTAAAAATGATAGTAATGGCATAGCGTGTTTGGCACACAACTTTTGAAAACATTTAGTTTTTAAAACAAAACCCGAAAAAAAACTCTTAATTCAAAAGCTATTTCAAGTAGCCTTTGAGATCCTTTAGTTTTTCGGAGATTTTAACTTTTTAATTTTTATATTATTTTATATTTTTAAAAGGTAATAGCTATTTTTATCGAACAGTTCCGCACAAATAAAACGTTACATCTATCAGCTACAAGTATAAACTTTCAACTTTTAGCTGCAAGCTATGAGCTACTTTCGCCAAAAACACCCATAAGCGAGATTTCTGTGATGGTAATGCCCATGTTAGTAGGGAACCCAATTCCTTAAATATATTTAATTGTATAAAATGAAAAGCTATATTATAAAACTCAGCTTTGCTCTATTTGCTAATATATTTGGATTATGAAAAAAATAAAAATAAAAATAAACGTTGCAATAAAATTACAAGAGGTCAATGTATTCACATATACAAATATATAAAAATATACGTATACATATTCACTAGTTCAATTATGGTTTGTGACACATTCAAGAAATCGTTTAAGGCGTTTGTTATATGTGAGTGGTCGCTCCAACGGAACTAGGTGTCCTGCATCCTTTATCCACTCCAAGCTTGTTTTTTCACCTAATTGCCTGTATAAAAACATAGTCAAGACTCGAGATAAAAGGTTTATTACACCTTTTTACTGGATTTGAACCAACTTTATGTAAGTATACATCAAACTATACATCTTTAATCTATATATACTTACATTTTCATGTTGCTAGCAAGGTCGAGATCGAATATATGGTCGTCATCACCCCACAACATATGTATCGCCTGGAAAAAAATTTATATCAAAAGGTAAAACATGTATAATGGGAAATATTGGATGTGCATATTAACTAAAGTAAAACTTTCATTTCAACCAACTATTTTAGTAATCAATCGCTGTTGAAAATCTTTGCAATAATTTCCGATTATTAGCACGCTAAAAGTTTTAATTACCTGCGAATAGTTGGCATCCGATGTTTCCTCCTTGTCGGGGACGACCAAACAATTTAAGAGCTCATTCCTTTCTTTTCGATTAGTAAACATGGTCTGTCAAGTCAAGAAAATATAAGATCATTACATAGTTTATAATATGATTTAGAGAATGGACTACATCACTACATGTGATGAAGTTATGTAGCCTCTAAAAGTTGCAAAGTTTCGAGAAAGAAACACTTATACCTCAAGAGTATCTCGATAAACGAAATTGGGAAGCCATGGGAGCTTATGAGACCCAACAGAAAACATCCTCTTCAACCCCTCTACTGTGGTGGGCATCAAAAGGTCCGACCAACTCGACAAACCAAGCTGCTTATACGAGTCAAGACTGATGGATTCGGTTAACTCTATAACAGTGGCAGATATAACCATAGACTTAACCAACTTCGGGTACAACTTAGCCATCTTGAATCCAACCATCCCTCCATAACTTAACCCAACTAGTGTTACCTCTTCTACTCTTAGTTTCTTCAACCCTTTCGCCACAAACTCAGCCTGGAAACTGGCTGACCTCTCGTTTCTATCGGTGATTGAGCCACCGAAGAACAAGAAGTCGGGCACGTAGACCGAGTATTCACGAGTTAATGCCAAAATTTGTAAGAACCATGTGAATACACCGTCCATGGCGAAAGAGTGGAGGAGTAGTACTGCAGGCTTGGTGGGTGGTACGTAAACGGTTTGGCCGTCTTTTTTGGTGACGATGTCTTTTGGAACCCATATATTCATCAAGGTCCCAGGTTCTATTTCTATGGTTTGCGGTGTTAATCCCGCAAGGTTTACGAGCCCGTGAACCAGAGGGGTTAGCACGACAAACACATTTCCCATTTGTCTATCTCTTCAATCTATGAGAAGCAAAGGGGTGATATATAAGATTTACTAGTTGTGAGTTGTAAACGTATGCAGCCCACTTATACTGAATTTGGTAGGGAATGGAATTAAAACGCAGCCCTAATATATAGCACCCGGAAACCCCGCCCCTGCCCCCGAAATACGTAATTGACTTTATATATTTTATAACAATTTTTATTTGTTTATTATCTATTCATCCAAATCCAACTATTTTAACTCAAAAAATAGAGAATCAGAAAACATCGACATCAGATTTGTGATTTTCTCAAACATAATAAAATGATTACAAAGGCTTTACTTCAAGCTGCAATAATTACATTTAAAAAATATTGAAGCACCATCCAATATATTAGTTTACTCAAATGTTATAAATTCATAGGTTTGCTATGATATACGTCCACGTATGTATAAATATTTGTTTTATAATAATGAAATTAATTTTAATTTTAATTTTATACAAATACATATGTTTTTAAATGACAGTTCATTGCAAGGAGTAGGTTAATTTGTTTATATATATATATATATATATATATATATATATATATATATATATATATATATATATATATATATATATATATATATATATATATATATATATACTAGTTGTAAAACCCGTGTATTACACGGGACGATACAAAAAAATTATTAATTAAGAATATCTAAACATTAATAATTTTACATAATAAATTTTTTGTGTATCGTGACATCTTGCTTTTGATTTTTACTATTACGACTTTGTATTTTGATAAATATAATTAATTATGAGAATGTCACCGGTACTAAAATCAAATTCACTATTATGATTGGAATCGTTATTCAAAATATTATGACGTCAATTGTCTTTCTATTGTCTCCAAAATCATTCTACACATTAAAAAATAATATGATATTAAAAACAATTAATTTTGAAATTTAATGATAACAATTAATTTTGAAATTAAATGATAATTAAACCGATCATTAAGGAGTTAGAAACGTTTCAACCCAATTATTTTTTTAAGAAATTTAAAATTATGAGAAAATGACATGTGGCAAAATGAATGTGGTGATGACATGTGGTTTTGAGTTACTTATTTATTAGGATAGGATATATATATATATATATATATATATATATATATATATATATATATATATATATATATATATATATATATATATATATATATATATATATATATATATATTTGACTTTTAGGCCAAAGTAGGGTAACAACGTGTCTAATAAAGTAATATATGCTTTTACAAGCCGTGTAAAAGGGGAAAAAATATATTTTTTTAGAACAAGCGAATAGATATGGTTTCACCTGAGGGTAATCAGTCCCGCAATTCAGGGCGGTTGGCGATTACTTAAGGCGCAAAGGCCTTTCCCCTCCACCTAATTCGCCTTCCAGGAAAATCCCCCACATGGAGTTAGTCGGAGTCGAACTCCAGACCTCCCACCACATGGCAGTGTTGTAAAAGTCGGCCTAGGCGGCCGCCTAGGCGCTAGGCGGACCATAACTGCACACGTTTAGTGCAATGCGGCTTAATTAGTCGGGTGTGGTCAACATCGGTCAAAACCGGGCTAGGCGGTCAAATGTGGTCAAAATCGGTCAAATACGCTTGTGAAATTTTTCAAAATTGCCCCTAATTTTTCGAGTTTACCCCTCAATTTTTCGACCTAATCGACATAATCCCGCCTCCGGTTTCCAATATTCCTCCCGTCAAAACTCAATTTCGTTTTTGATTTCGTTTCGTTTTTTATTTCGTTTTCGATGTTGCAGTCTGAAATCGTTTTTGATTTCGTTTTCGATGTTGCAGTCTGAAATTGATTCTGCAGGTTGATGATCGTATTGCGGCTAATCGATTCTGAAATTGATGATCGTATTGCTGCTAATCGATTGAGTCTGAAATTGATGATCGTATACCAGCTCCGATAAACCTCCGCCTCCAGTAAAGCTTCCACCGCTACCTCCAGTAAAGCTCCGATAAACCTCCGACTAGACACGATTCCAGGATCGAATGCTACTAATTTCTCCGGTTCCCTTTTTTTCTTCTTCGATTCAGCTTGTACGGGATCGAGACACGATTCCAGGATCGAGACACTATATTATTGATTTATCGTTCCATGGCTCGACTGCAGTTCCATGGCTCGACTGCAGTTCCAAGCAGGTCTAATCCAAGTTTAATAGGTTCGTCTGCAGTTCCATGGCTCTCTGATTCGATTTGTTAAAGCTTTCCTCATTAAAGTTTTGATTAAATGTTTTGATTACATATGTTATTGCTTCGGTAATGTCTAATTCCATTTGGTTCGGTAATGTCTGATTCCATTTGTTATTTCTCTAATTTACAGGTAATGGTTTTGATTTCTTTTTTATGCAGGTTTGATTTATCGATTTCTGTTTTGATTTCTTTTGTATGTATCAGGTTTAATGTATCGATTTCTATTGTATGCATGTTTGATTTCCTTCATCAGGTTCGATTTCTGTTTTGATTTCTTTTGTATGTATCAGGTTCAATTATAGCATTGTACTTTTGATTATAGCAAATATGATTTCTTTTGTATGTAACAGGTTTGATTATAGCAGGTTTGATTATAGCAAATATGTGGCAAATATGATCCAAACAGGTTTGATTATAGCATTGTACTTTCATTGGTACCCTAAATCTTACTAGTAATATATATATTATTTAAAAATATAAATTTTTTTACAATTAATACTCCCCGCCTAGGCACCGACTAGTCCTCGCCTAGACCGACTAGTCCTAGGCCCCATTCAACCGCCCACATACCGCCTGGCGACTTCTACAACCTTGCCACATGGGTATATAACCCGGGTGCATCCACCCAGCTAGGCTGGGCTTCACTTGCAGGAAAATATGTGAAGACGAGAAAATAAGGAAGAGAAGGACAAGATTCTTAATGAATATAACAAACAACAATAAGGGAAAATAATTAAAGGCCACTCAAAGATGAAAAGCAAAAATATATCAGAAGAATGTGTTTAAGGTGAGAGATCTTGAATATACAAGTAAGGAGCTAATTCATACATAAAATTTTTTTGTCATACATAATAATAACATGATTTTTATACATATTATATAACTCATGTAAAACATAAATTGTTGTCTATGACAAAAGTTTATTGTGTACGGATCAGCTCCCATAAAAGAATTGTCTTAGAATTGGTAGAAAGTTCTTCCAATCTTTGAAACTTTTTATTGGACAATAGAATAGAATATTTGAGCTTAGATGAACAAACTGTGGAATATTATTCAATTAATTGATTTGTATTTCTGTAGGAGTACAATCAAAATATAAATTACAAATATAAAGGGAAATTTTGAAGAAATGTATAAAAACATTATAGTAAACTCCAACGGTTGAGGCTCGTCTTTTGATGGGTTCTATGCAAATAATGAGCTTAAATCTTAAGTTCACATGCACCTTAATAGGATCTATGTTTTTCTCAATTGAACCTATAACTAAGGCCAAATTAAAATTCATAAGGAATAATTTTAATACATTTGACCTTTGAAAGCTAGCACCACAAGTGTCGTGCCTCTAATGGCTCACACCCAGAACTTAGCAAGCAAGAAAGACTCGAGAGAGGGAGGAGGTTCCCTTGAATGAGGCGTGTTATGAGGTGGGGGAGCCTCTATTTATAGTCCAAAACTGATAAGTCATAAGGCATATAACTGCCTTATTTGGATTCCTGATATGATAAGGCTTTTATCACATAATCCAATCTACTTATCATTGCCATAAATAGTTCCAATACCCATATATGGGTTTCGAAATCCACCAGGCTACAAGCCTGGAATTTCGTCCAACCCATTAGGCATACCCTAGTTGTAACGACCTAAAAATCTTGAATATATAATCGAGATAATGCTTTGAAAGTTTTAAAAAAATAATGTAGCGGGAAATGTAGTAAAATTCCAAGAGCTTGGAGAAAATTTGTGAAAAAGGGAAAAATGGTCATTTGACATCCAAATGACTTCCAAGTAATGAAAATATGATTTTGGGGTTAATATGTAATGAAATAAACTTAAAAAGAAGAATTTTGGGTTTTTGGGACATTTTTGCAAAAATGGAAGTAGAGAGGCCAAAGTGCCATTTCTTGAAACTAGTGGGCAAATTAGTCTTTTGCCATGTTTTGGACTTTGATATAAAGTATTTTAGTGTTTGGGGTAAAATGAAAGAAAATGAAACTTATAATGATATAAAAGAGTTTTTGTGCCATTTTGGAAAAAAAAAAGGAACTTGAGGGACCAAAGTGTAAATTAACTAGGTATAAAAGGGAAAAAAATCTGCATTCCCATTCACAGAACACGGGTAGGCAGTAGAGAGTTCTAGAGAGGGCTGGACGATCGGTCGGGAGGATTCCTAGAAGAGAGATGTGAAGAGTACGGGCTTGGAATCAAGATTTCCAAGACAAATCAAGCTAAGAATCCTAGTTCTTGAGGTAATAGATATGTGTTCTTAATGGGACTTTTTGGGAACTGATATCATAGTCATGAACCAAGATGTCCCTATAATTTTTCCATCTAAACAAGCTTAAATCATCAAGCAACCACACTCAAATCAAGAGGTATGGTTGAATTGGTGAAAATCATGATTTTGGGCCAAGAACCCTAGTTTACGGGTTCTTATGATTAAAGATGGTTTTAATGGTTTTTATGAAGTTCAATATACTATAAAAGATGGAAGAAATCAGTTGTAAGAGATAGCTTGAAGAAATTTCAGTTTTTGGACCAAAAATGTCAAAAACGGGATTTCTGTGATCTGTCAAGAATTGGAATGATTCCATGGGTTAAAACCTGATGTAAACTGAAGGTTTTAGTCATGGAATGATTCTATAAGTATTAAGTTAAGTATTAAGCACTTAATAGATGAAAACAGTGAGCTGCAGCACAAAAATCGGGCAAAATCTCGCACCTGCAGCACATGAACGAGTCGTGCCCTTTTTGCACTACCATTGGCACGAGTCGTGCCACCTGTAGAAGCCAAAAATAGCATCCTAGAAGGAGCACGAGTCGTGCTCTTTCATGCACAAACTGTGCACGAGTCGTGCTCCAAGTCAGGGGCAAAATGAAGTTGCAATTTGATGCTAGGCCTATCCATTTGATGTCCAATTGATACTATAAGGTTAATATGATATAAAAACATGAAAAATAATGTTAAGTTGAGTATATGACTTTCCAAGGGTATAATGGGCAATAATATACCATGTAAATGATAAATGAAAGTAGCAAAGAAGAGGATAAGTGAAATAATGAATGTCACAACCATATTGTGATATGAGTCTAGTAAGATCTGAAATTCAGTGGTCTATACATACTGTTAAAGTATAACATGTTATTAATAAAATGTGAATAAACTCCTTAGGTACTTATGGAGTAAAAGATCATGAATAGGAGGGGCGAGGAAAAAGGATGGTTCTAGTTAAACTTCTCTAACTAGTCAAGGTGAGTAGTATGTGGATTCTTGAGTACATAGCAAAATAGGTTTTATACAAAGAAATGAATTTTATATACAATGTTTTGGGAGTCAAAATAGTTTTATGGAAATTGAAATGATTTAATGAAAATGAAAATGGTTTTATGGAACTGGAACTGGAAATGATATTGTGAAACAGTAAGTATAATGTATACAAAAGATAAATGAGAAATACAGAGAATTAATAAAGTGATTGGCCCATGATGATGAGTTGCTTAGTATCCGGATAAAGACCACGGCCTGCTGCGGTAGGGGTGGCAAAAAGACACTACTGGGATGGTACCTCCCGTCGCGAAGTAGTTGTCTAATTACCTTGGTAGATGAATTCGTTTCATGCTATTGAGGAAGTAGCTATACGGGTGCGTCTCGTATAAAACCTACGGGTGCGCTCGTAGGAATGTGCTCACTAATGAAAAGGAATATCTATGGGTGCGCTCATAGGAAATTAAATAATATGAAAAATTTGGAATGTTTAAAATATGAGAAATTATTTTGGGTCTAAAACCCATATTACTCACGAGACGTATGTCTTACGTATGTTTTTTTTTAAATGCTATGTACTCAGGTAGCAATGGAAAGGGTAGATGATGCGTTAAAGGAACAGGAGTCCTAGATTGATTCGAGTATGTACATACTTCCTTAAATTATGGTAATGTATTGAGCTTGTGACACCCCATGTTGAAACTGAAATTTTTATGGGAAATTTAGCACGTAAATTGTTTTATTAAAATGTTGTATATGGGACGGGGTGTTACACTAATTGTCTGTTTCTCAACTATTGAACAATTACAATTTAGCCCATGCACTTTTAATTAATCTAATTAATCCCAAAATTAATTCCAATTAATTTCTGATTAATTATTAATTAAATATTATGATTTCTAATTAATATATTATCCTCATAATATATTAATAAATCAATATCTTCTCTCTTTATAAGTCATCTTGTCCTCTATCAGTTGTGAGGGCAACCCAAAAGGACTGTGCTGCTATCAATTCAAGCATATTCCTAAATTATAATTATGGCTTAGACACCTTAATCCAACATGTTTAACACGCTACCTTAAAATATATTTGTCTTTGTTCATCAACGAGGTATGGCTATCGCGCGTTGCGGCGGAACTTCACAAAAAGAAGTTGTGATATACGCAATACACTTCAGAAAAAGAGTATTTTTCACTTTAAAACCAAAGTTTTACAAAGTACCGTGCTTAAAATTTGCATTTTTGCCACTATTAAAAAATTTATTTTAAGCTTTTTACTTTGTAAAGCTTTGGTTTTAAAGCAATGTACTTTATAAAAATAGAATTTCTAAAATACAATATTGCTTTAAAACCAAAAGTTTTCAAAGTACAATGCTTAAAATCGACATTTTCGCCACTGTTAAAAAAATCAGAAAAAAAATTTATTTTAAGCATTTTACTTTGTAAAGTTTTGGTTCTAAAGCAATGTACTTTAGAAAAAGAAAAGAATTTTTCTAAAGGACATTGCTTTAAAACCAATGATTTACAAAGTAAAATGCTTAAAATACACATTTTCGCCACTGTTAAAAATAATTCTGGAAAAAAAATTATTTTAAGCATTTTACTTTGTAAAGCGTTGGTTTTAAGGCAATGTACTTTAGAAAAAAAAGGAATTTTTCTAAAGTACATTGGTTTAAAACCAAAGCTTTACAAAGTACAATGCTTAAAGTCAATATTTTTGCCATTGTTTAAAAAAATTCTGGAATTAGCATTTATAGAACTTTTATAGGTAAGATTTTTTAGAAAATCAATGTTGTAATTTAACTAAATTCATGAAAATATTAAAAAATATTAGTGTCGTTAAAGTTACATAAATATTATACATTGTAGTTTTTAATTAAATTCGATGATGGATTAGAAGAAAATACAGGCCAAGAAATGAAAATTAACAAAGTGAAAGTAATCACATCCTTTCAGGAATGATCCATTCCATTTCATATCACATAATTGTTAATTAATTTAAAATATACATCCAAACACGACTAATTTAAGTTGAATTTTTTACGAATGTACTTGCAAATTTTCTCGGCGGTAGTTGGATAGGGTCTCTTTTGCCACTTTCTTTTTATCTCTAAAAGCATGAAAGATGCATCAAGATACAAATTATTCTAAAGTGAGCCTTTTGTGTAAGCCTGAAGGATAGAATCTTTTATTTTATCGCATGAAAATAGCAATATGTAACTGGAATTCAATTAGAATAAATCCACATCAATTACTGGTATATTTTCTCATTAGAGACACTACAAAGTAGTACATGAAAATGATCAAATAAAAAATTCTTTACAGAAGCATTTTTCTAGGATTTTTACATTTATTTTACTTCTTTTTAAAACATTGTACTTTGAAGTGCAATGTTATAAATAGAATAAAAGAAAGTAGGATGCTATAAATAAATTCTTAGTAAAAAGGAGATAATTTACCCACTAATATTCTGTGTAGACTCATTCTCTTCATAACCTCCTTTTCTAATTTTCACAATCTCATCTCTTGCTCAATCAAGAATCTGCCTTTTTTGTAACTCCAACTCTTTATAAAAAAATCCATCCTCGTCTTCTCTAATTTCACCATCTGCTTTCTCTTACCATTTTCAATATTCTCATACATCACACTAAACCAATTAATGGAATCTGCAAGCAATTTAAACGAACTCCTTTACCTCTATTCCCATCATTTGTAACCTCTTTAGATAAAAGCATATCAGAATCATCATCTCCTTCTTGGGCATCAGTGTTTCCAGGGCTGTCCTTTATTTCATCCAATCTATTTGTACGATTAAGATACACAGGTTCATAAAAACATATGTAAGTTCCAAATACTCAAGATCTAACAGGCATCAATATAATTACTTGAAAGTGCAGAATCCAATCAAGCAATATCAACGAAAAGAACAAGAACACGGATTACTATCAACCTTCAATGCACAATATCTTGAATAATAGTCTAGTACATAAGATTCTTGATCAACAAAGAATAACTTTCTCTCTCTAAGCACAAATCCCAATGTTGATCCCCTTGCTCTCGTCGCCCAAAAATGACGGCTACGAAAGCTATATATACCTAGACTAAACCCTAAGCCCATTTACAATTAAGGCCCACCAAAAACCCAGCCAGGCCCACCAAAAACCCAAAGGTTTTTGGTCCCTGGCCGAAAACCTCTAATAACCCTAAATTTTCTATTTAAGCACTTTTAAATGCAAAGATTAAACCATAAGAATATTCCTAACAACATACTAACCTGAGTCCACCCCACATGATAGCCCAACTTTCTGACTTGTCGGGGACATCACCATATCCATTTTCTTGAAATAAACCTATTTTGTAGTTAACAAAGGATTCTCGTTTTTGTACTTCTTTTCTCAACTTGTCTAAACGGTTTCTACATTGAATGTCGAATGTGTTAGATCAGGCAAAATGAGGATATGGAAAACATCTAAATGGAAAATAAAATCTAAAAAATCGAATAAGAACCAAAATCAAAATGAGGCATTGGAGTCAAGAACGGGGTTGCAGATAAATCCATTACACACACATACACACGGAGGGAGAAAAGTCGAATGAGTGTCTTACATATTCAATCGAGAGATCCATTTGAGCGCTCTTTATTGATTTTGATTTTTTCAATTGGCTTTACTCTTTTTGTTCACATCTCACTACTTTTCTCTCCTTTGATTTTTGATGAAGGTTAAGATGCCTTCGAAACTCAATCAGGACCTATGTTTTCCACCTAAAGTTCTTGGAATAGATTAAAATAGGCGACTAAATTAATACATGAATTAGGTTTTTGAACAAACGCGCACCTGTAAGCAAATGGTCACCCGTACAATCTGTGAAGTAAGATCAATCTACAACAGAAAACAGTTGGTAAAAATTGGGTGCATCTGATGGTGGCGAATCTCCGGTGAAGATCCATTTGATTGTTGGGTTTCACTGAATCAACCCATCATTATTGAGTGGGTGCCTTCCCATTTCCACTGTAAGAGAGAGAGAAGGCTGAAGGTGGTATCTTTGGTTTTTAGAGAGGTTTGAGTGGTAATGGTGTGATGAGGGTTTAGGGTTTAGGGTTTAGGGTTTAGGGTTTAGAGAGAGAGAGAGAGAGAGAGAGAGAGAATGCTAGCAGTGTGGAAGTGGTGTGATGGTGGTGCAGTGTTTGTGTGATGGTGTGATGCTGATCATTGAAATCAGCTAGGGTTTTTTTTAAAAGGGGGAGATAGGATTGTACAAAGAAATAGTGGAAATGGAGTGTGCACCGGAGATAAGAAGTGTGTCTTGAAGGAAGCACAATGCAAACAACTATAGCAGCGATTTAACCTTAATAACAGTGTATAACATTTCAAAAATGTTATATACTATAATTTTCTAAGATACAACAATATTTACTATCAGATTAAAACCAACATGCATTTGAATGAGAATGTTTAACGAGTCTCTCTTAATATGTGTAAGTAGTATCTTAAATGTATTTTGCAACGAGACAAACTCTCAATTTATAATGATGTTATTTTGCAACTAAGGCCAACTCTCAATTTATAATGGTGGTTTTCAATATGTAAACGCCACATTTTATTTAGAAATAATTGTTTATTAACATGATTAACAAACCTTAAAGGTGGAATCATAACTGACTATATGCATTGATTACAGGGTAGCCCACGTGAGGCAGCTTATATTGCATAGTGTTACACCCTCGCTTAAGGGTTCAATTAGATAACCAGTTAATTGAAAGTTCATGTTTCAAAAATATAAATATTGTAAAAAGTAGATCTCAACGTACAAAACAATTTTTGTTCAACCAACTGGTTACAATAATACATAGCAGGGTTGTGTAAAATAAATTTTTATTACAACCCGAAATGTCTTTTAAATATCCTTGCTAGCTCACACTTCATTCTCCAGATGACCCTAATATGAATACATGTCAAAATACAAGTGTTAGGCTCAGAAAGCCTAGTAAGTATACACAGGATCAATTTCATTAGTTTTAATTGATCAAATTTCAATAACCAGTAACTCAAAATTCAAATGTAGGGATAAGCAGTTCATAAGTATTCAAGAATAAGATCAATGTATATAATGGAAGTATGCAATCCAAATACAAATAATCCTAATCACCAAGTCAATCTCATGTCAAGCTCACCAAGTGCTAAGTTCTGGGGCAAACATGAGGTTAGCACAAAGCAGGTTATACACCACATAAGGCTATCCACATGGACATATGAAAATTCTACAAGGCTATCCTTTTTTTGGGCAAATATGGAACCACAAGGCTATCTCATGTGAAAGTATGTTCTTGGGAGCCACCTTAAGAACAACACAAGGAGTAGCTAACCATCTTATGCAAGTGACGCTTATCTAGAAAACATACTCACTCAAACTAAGTTTCATCAACATCAAAAAACATTCAACAATTAAACATTCATTTACGTATTTTAGTTGAATAAATCATTTTGTATCAACATGAAACAACAGTCACAACCACCTTGTGTTTCATGTAAGTCAATTATTCACAACCTTCTTCTTCTACACATTTTTCACAAGTCTCTATATCGATGAACTCATTTTTCATCGACTATAATATAATTTGAATCGATTTGATTAGATTTGATTTTGTTGTCTTTAATTCTTCACTCTTTCATCGACTACAATATAATTTTAATCAATTTTATCGGCAACCCACTTGGTAAATAACGATTTTTTGTGTGGAAATCTGGATATCCAACATGCTACTTTTTCCATAAATTCTCATTGTTCGTCGTACCGCTCAGTAAATGAAGATTTTTTGGGGTCGTCGTTTATAGACAATGAGGTTTCTTTTGGGATTGTTTATATCTTCTTAATATTGGTATTGTTTTAGATTCTTTTATATTCAATGGCCTGGGTACTAGGTTGTTTTGTAGTGTTTTGAGGATGTACGATCCACCCCTTCTTGCATATACTATTAAGTATGAACCCTCCCCATTTCACACATAAATTCCCTTATTTTTCTTGCCTACTTGCCTCATTATTCCTTAGGACAAGCTCTCCGACTTTAAAATATCTATGTCACACCCCATTGATTGTAGATGCTATCAGTAAGATTTTTATAATGTGCTTGTTCTATATAAGAGATTTCCCTTTGTTCTGGCAGTAATTCCAAATTTTTTTGTGTTTCATACCATTGGTGGATTTGTTGTAATTGGTCACTCGATTGATTAAGATGAGATATTTAGGGTTATGACTGCTTTTGAGTCGTATACTAGACTGAAGGGTGTTTCTCGAGTAGCTAATATTGTTGTTGTTCGGAATGACCATAATACAGTTGTTAATTCGTCTATCCATCACCCTCTTGTTTCCTCTAGTTTAGTTGCAAAGCCGTGAGCAGTAGCTCTGTTTGTAACTTTATTTTTCAATTTTCATTTGGGATGGGCCAATGTGAACGGCTAATATATTCTTAAATTTTCACACCATTCTCGAAAAGACTTGTTGGCAAATTGCTTACTGTTGTTTGATATTCTTGTTGTCGATAAGCCGAATTGACGTATGATTTGTTTACAAAAGAACTAACTATGTTATATCATGTAATAATGGCTAATGACTCTGATTCCACCCATTTAGTGTAGTAATCTATAGCTACGACCTGGAATTCGACTCTCCTAGGTGCCTTTAGGACGGGGCCTACTATATCATCCCTATTGTGTGGATGACTATGGGCTATTGATACCAACCATTGGTGTAGTCACTAGCTTGAGTATTGGGGAATATTTTGGCACTTCTCGCATTTACATATCATTTCTTCGACATTTTTATACACTTAGGACAAAAATATCTCAGTTGTACTATCTTTTGTACAATGGTTCATGGGCCTTCGTAGGCCCCTGTTAATCCTTTGTGTGTCTCTAGTAGTAAATATTGTGCTTCAATTCTGCTTAAGCACCTTAAATATGGAAACAGGTATCCTGTCGTGTATAAAGTTCCTTGTTGTAACGTGAATTTGGGTGTTTTCATTCGGATTTTTCTGGCTTGTTTCTAGTCTTCTAAGAGCGTGCTATTGGATAATTATTCTTTGATTGGCTTCATCCAATCCTTGTTTGGTTTGCCCATGTTGAAGACCTCCTTTTCATTGATGCTTTGTGATTATAACACTTCTAGTAGTACTTTTATGGTTAAACATCTGAAAGTTGACGAGGCAAATTTGCTTAACGCCTTTGCCCACTTGTTCCTAGAACGTGGTATTTGGTCAATATGAATTTTGTGAATGTTCTTGCTAGATGGCATACCTTTTGAACATACTTGGTGAGGTATGGGCCTTTTAACCTATACGTTACATTGACCTAGTTTGTATCTATCATGGAGTAAGCAATTATTTTCTCAGCTCTCAACGTCGTGGTTAAATGTAATCCTGCTATAAGTGCATCATATTCTGCCTCGTTGTTGGATGTCCTGAAACTAAATCGAATGGCATACGTAATTTCCTCCCCGTCAGGGTTAGTTTACATTAGACCATGTCTGAAACCATCCAAGTTAGATGATCATTCTATGTATAGCGTCCACTTATCCATAGGTGTTGTTGGGCCATCTCTGTGTTATCGTTCTATAACCATGGCCAGATCGGTTATACTTGGTTTTTATATGTTTGTTGGTTCTTGTGGGTGTATGACTTTAGCGATGAAGTCGACTAGTGTCTGTCTTTTGAATCTGGTCCTTGGGCGATACTCTATTTTATGTTCACCTAACTCAATCACTCATTTAGCCATAATTCATGATTTCTCTGACTTTAAGAGGCCCTACCTAAATGGTTCATTGGTTAGCACTTATATAGTGTGTGCATGAAAATACCTTCTTAGTCTTCTTTCTACAGGTACTAAAGCCAGGGCTAACTTTTCGATGCTCGTGTACCCAAATTTTCCCCATGAAAAGTTATGTTGATAAAGTATATGGGTATTTGAGAAAAGCTCATATTGCTAACATGATTACACTTATTGCTTCTACGGTCTTAGAGAGATATATGGTCAAAGGGAGGCGAGCGTATGTAATGTTGCAAATATCACTTTTAGTTTTCTAAGGCTTGCTCGGCTTCTAGGTTCCATTTAAAGACATTTTTTTGAAATAGATCCTTTTAATGTTCTAAAGAAAGGTAGCGATTTTCCGTTCTCCGGGGATGCTAGTTTCCCATTTAAAATTTGTACATCGGTTAAGGGCTTTCAAGAGCGAAATTGTGTTAAGGCTTTACTTTATCGATTAACTTTTATACATGCTTTGGTTATTAAATGCCTTAAGAATTTTCCTTCTTATGCTCCAAAAATGCATTTATCTGGGTTCGACTTCATGTTGGCCTTCCTTAAATTTTCAAACGTTTCTTGTAGGTCTTGTAGCAGCAGTTTGTCCATCCTACTTTTTATTACCATGACATCCACGTAGATTTCTATGTTTTTCTCTAATTGTTCCCTAAAATTGTATTTGCAAGGCATTGTTATGTTGTGCTAGTGTTTTTATCCCAAATGACATTTTGGTAGTAGTATGTTCCTCCATTTGTATGAAAAGACGGTTTTCCTTCATCATTATTAGCCCAATGGATCTGTTGATAGCCTTTGTTGGCGTTAATGAAGCTTTTAACTTAAAACCTTGTAGGGATTCTATATTATCGTCAATTTCTGGTAGGGGTACAATATTTTGTGCATGCTTTGTTTAAATCTATGAAATTGATACACAATCACCATGCCCCGTTGCCTTTTTGGCCATAATCAGTTTTGCTACCCAAGTTGGGAACAACGCTTCCCAAACAACACCATTAGTGACTAATTTATGTGCTTTCGGGTTAATCATTTTGTACCTTTTTCCCGACTAGCCTCCTTTCTTCTACTTGACACGTCGACATGTGATCTTTTCGTTGAGCTCGTATTCATCTATGTCACTTGGTATACATGTCATATCGCTAGGTCTCTACATGAAAATATCCATGTTTTCTTGTAACAAGCTACAAAGTTTTTCCTGCAAGTTTTTCTGTAGTGTATTCCCTACTCGAATTCTTTGCTATGGATATTTAGAATTGATGGTTATTATGTCACGTGTATCTTTAATTGATTTGTCCCTTGTTTGTATCATTTCTTTGGCTTCAATAATTTGGTTTACTTATGGTATTGTTAGTGGCATGCTCAATAGTGTTTCTTTGCCATCTTACGTCCGAATTTTCTCACGATTCTATGTGTTGTGGATGCCAAGGCTCTGAAGTTTCTCATTATTGTTCTTATGAAGATGATGATGTATGATGATGGTGCTTGTACTCTATGCAGTTATCGCGGTCAAAAGTATAATAGCGGTAACATGCTGATATTTAATTTAGCGGTTCTCGCAGTGGTATAGCGGCTGTATAGCGACTTTTTATAATATCTAGAATTTATATATTATATTATTACTACTAGAATTAATATCATAAAAGTTATATAAAAACATCAAATGAGGTTTAAGACTTAACACTCTAACGTGATAGCAAACTTTTACAACAAATGTGTGTCATTCTCATATGAACGACACCATATATCTACATTTTATAAAAAAAATATCAAGCTAATAAAAAAAAGTAAAATAAAAAACATGTGATTACGTTAAAAAAATTCTTACATGGTGCACCTTTCATTCTACTGCTATCGCGGTTAATTGCGGTATTTCGCGGTCCAAAATCGCGGTAAATCGTGCCAAATTGCAGTAAATAGCGGCACTATTTGCGGAACCGCCATAATTTACCGCTAAAATGAACCGCTATTTTGTCTACCTCCGCTAACTGCGATACCACCGCTATACTGGCCAGGGGTGGACCTATGTAGGAGCCCGAGGGTGCCCGTGTCCCTCCTGAAATTTTACCCCGTAGAGTAAATTTATATATATATATATATATATATATATATATATATATATATATATATATATATATATATATATATATATATATATATATATATATATATATATATATATATATATATATATATATATATAGGTGTCCCTCGTCTAAAAAAAAGATGCTCCTCAGTTCCCCGTTTTAGAAATAAGTGCTCCTCGATTTAGAAAAATTTTAGAACGGTGTCCCTCGTGTCCATTTTTTCTGGGTCCCCCTGATACCGGCGCGATTAACTGCATAGCTCGTACTATGGCAAATTTGAGTTGTATAGTTTGATTTTTTTCCTTATAGCAACGTTGACGACGATGAGATCATTCCTTTTGGCAATACTTAATGTCTAGCAAAGCTACTTAAATGCAATGATACGGCTACCATATTTTCATACATGATTTCTGTTGAACTGCCACTATCGAAATATATATGATGTATACATATAACCTTGATATGTCGTATTATGCTTGGGTCATCCCACTGTCTGTTATTTGGTTAGGGTTAATTGTATGAAGATAAACCAAAGTTGAAGTCTTGAATCATATAAGGGTCCTCCATTCGGTCATTGGTTATGTAATCGGTGTTTTCGGGTAACCCATTTGGTACCACACCTGAATAACTGGATACCAAAATCCTTAATATACAAGAATTGAGCACCGCACCAATAACACATATACAATTCGGTGTTGGTCTAGATACGGTTCGATTCAAGAAAACGGGCCCTTTCGCTCACCTCTAGCTGTAGCAAGGGAAGAAGGATTGATGTAGTGATGGCAGTAGGCTTGGTGGCTGATGACACAGGAAGGAAGGAGGGGGGGGGGAGTCTGGTTCATCATTCCTTTTGGCCACACTTATTAGTAGCTTAAATCCTTCGTAAGTTCCGCCAATAAACACCATAAGGCGCGAACCTGATGGCTCAATCGAACATTAAGTTGTATGCCGACTCCTTGAGAAGATTGGTAAAAAGCGGAACTGTTAGGCTGTGGGGTATGCCGCACGCGGCCCCCCTGCGTCCTCCACGTCAGTGACGAAGAGGCGGCAAACACCGCCCCCCCCCCCCCCCCCCGCGTCCTCGACCAGTTGCGTCCCCACGTCGTCATCCGGTGAACGTTTGAAGACGGCCCAAATTCAAAAAAATATATCCGTTGGCGAGCCGTTGGAAATTAAAAGAAATTTTTTTTTTAACATATTATAAATACAAACCACACACATCTTTATATTTTACACACACACAAACACAAATTTCTCTCTAAATTTTACTAACACTTCAAGATGGAGAACGATCCGAACACCCCTCCGTCAAATCGGAACACGCCTCGCGGCAAATTCAACTACAACTTTTCCACGAATTGCACATTTATGAGTATGCTTACGGGTTCGTCGCAACAACCGCAATACCCGTATCCATATCCACCACCGAACCAATATCAATACCCGCCACAACCTTACCCGTACGCACCCTTCCAACAACCGTTTCTATCACAATCGCCACCGCTTCTATCACCACCGCCACAAGCATCACCCGAAGAGGTCGTGATGGAAACACAAGCCCCCGCGTCTTCCTCCAAAAAGAAATTGCTACTAAATCCGAGTTGTCGGGAAACCGTTTAAGCATATGCGAAGTTGGGACTCGTTGAACAATTCTACAGCCACAACGAAATTGCGGAATCGCGGTTGGATTACGTGTTGTTTAGCCGATCCGGGACCGAAGAGGACCTCGAGGCGATCCGATTGATGACGGAACAACGACGCAAGAAATATTTTAATAAGTAGTTTTTTTAAAAAAAAAATTTAGGAGTTGTCGTTTTTATGTTTTTTTTTTCGTGCAATGTCGTTTTTATTTTTATTGTTATGTAATGTCTTTTATTTAATTTTAAATGTTTGGTTTTAATTAATTTTTAATGTTTGGTTTTAATTAAAAAAACGTAAAATATAAATGTGACGTGGAAATTAAAACGGTAGTCATGGGAGTCTTGCACACCCCTAGTGGGTGTCTTGGAAGTCTTTGTGACGTGACGATGACATGGCGGTTGTCATGGGTGTCTTGCACACCCTTCAGCCTTATATAAGGGATTAGCTTGGCCATACTTTCATTTCCTGGGCGATGTGGGACGAGAACAACAAATTGGAAAAGGAGGGACGAATGTAAACTGTGGAAAAACATACCTGCTTCAAAAACGTTGTTGGACGAGGCTCGAACGCAGGACCTCGAAGTCAAGGCGCAACCACTTAACCGGTGGACCAAGCTGTTACTTACGTTTTTATTTCGCAAATTTGTTATATATCTACATAATACGTACAGAAAAACATATATTTTTATAAATTCGGTTCGGTTCAGCTTTGCTCGGTTTTTGACATTGTCAAAACCGAAACCAAACCGAAATTTTCGGTTTTTAAAAAACTCAAACCTAAACCGTCGGTTTCTCTATCGGTTTCGGTTTTTCGGTTTCGTTTTTGTCGGTTTTTTGGTTTCCTGGTTCGGTTTTGCTCACCCCTAACCTACAGGAACCAACAGTGCAACCATTTGGCTATCACAGAGACCAAAACTGTGAAAAAATAATAGTTGGACTAAAAGTGTAAATATATGTCAACCACAGGGACCAAAACTGTAATTTACTCTTATTATTATTATTATTATTATTATTATTATTATTATTATTATTATTATGAACACAATGGTAACTTCAAAGAGGTTTAATGGCTGTTAAAATGCTGGGATCAAAATCTACAATCAAGCCACGTCGAAAAGACCAAATCCACAATTTTGAATACTGTATCCAAAGAAATCATCAAACTGCAAGGGCAATGTTTGCAATTTTCACATTAAAAATCAACGTGCTCCTTTGATTGAAAAGAATTTGTTCGGTAACCTACCAACGACTATAGCTGACTTCAAAAGCAACCTAGAAGGTCCGTCTCTTGACCTTTTCAACTACATAGGCTATCCATGAGTACTTGTTGCTTTATTTTTCCGCTCATTCAATAAGGTACCTAATTCAAACATATAGACATAATCAATTCACCTATTAGTTATTATGATGGGTTTTTGACCTAAATGGGTAATTATGTTTCCAAAGTGTATAAATTTAGTCACTTAAGTTTTTTTTTTTGTAAAATACATCACTTATGTTTTAAAAACCTGCTGATCTCATCCTTATGACCGGCTAACATAGGTAACGTGAGGTTTTTGACCTATATGGGTAACTATGTTTCCAAAGTGTACAAATTTAGTCACTTAAGTTTTTTTTACATTTTAATTTCTATTTTTTCCTAATTGCCTTTCATCTTTTCCTTTTATTTCCTTTTTTAAATAAACTATTTAAAGATTTTTTTTATTTTTATACAATTTTTTATATATTTTACATTTTTTTAGTCTTTTCTTTTTTTTTTTTCGTTTTCATTTTCCTTTAAGTTTTTTTCCTTCTTTTAATACATTATTTGAAGATTTTTATTTTTATACAAATTTTATTATATTTTATCTTTTCAGTTTCTTTTTTATTTTTCTTTTTTTTCCTTTTTTCCTTTTTTTCTTTTAGTTTCTACTTTTTAATACATTATTTAAATATTTTTTATTTTATACCAATTTTATTGTATTTTACCTTTTTTTTAGTTTTTTTTCCTTTTTTTTCTTTTTTGTTTTCATTTTTTTAGTTTATTTTTCCTTCTTTTTAATACATTATTTAAAGATTTTTATTTATATACCCTTTTTATTATATTTTTTTTCTTTCTAGTTAATTTAGATTTAAATTTATTTTTATATTATTATTAAATAAGAAAAGCTTCCACCATTACTACCACAATATACCGCCATTACCACCATCGTCTGTTACCACTGTCTGCCACCTTCGCCACCGTCTTCTTCATCCCGCAGCACCGTGAGTTCATCTTTATTTTGTCTTTCATATCAATAAAACTTATTAAACTTATGGAATACAATTTACAATACCTATTAAAAACTTTAACGTGTTATATTTAATCCACGTCCTCGTTGTATGTGCTAACCTCGTTGCCTATGTATTATTTTAACGAATAACATTACTGAAAAGATTGAGTCGTAATTTTTATAATAACACCAATACTTAATATTATTGGTCTAATATAATCTGGATACCGATAAAAATTACCACTAAAATAAAAGATTTAATTGAAATTACCAACTTTTTGTTTTTCGGAAAAATAATTTCTGTCTTAGAATTGGTTTTGTTCAGACATTCTGGACTAATTTATGTCAAAATAAAAAAAATATTGTGACTTGGAGAATTTTCCACGCTTATAATTTATATTTTTTAATTCTTTTTTCTTTTTCTTTTACTTTATTTTTTCATTTTGTTAATACATTATTTAAAACTCGTCAAACTGATGGAACACAATTTGCAGTACCTATTAAAAACTTTGATCAGACTAATTTATTTATCGATGTTGCTGACAGCAACGAGGTTAGCACAGGCAACGAGGACGTGGATTAAATATAACACGTTAAAGTTTTTAATAGGTATTGTAAATTGAATTCCATAAGTTTAATAAGTTTTATTGATATGAAAGACAAAATAAAGATGAACTCACGGTGCTGCGGGAGGAAGAAGACGACGGCGAAGGTGGCAGACAGTGGTAACAGACGATGGTGGTAATGGCGGTACATTGTGGTAGTAATGGTGGAAGCTTTTCTTATTTAATAATAATATGAAAATAAATTTAAATCTAAATTAACTAGAAAGAAAAAAATATAATAAAAAGGTATATAAATAAAAATCTTTAAATAATGTATTAAAAAGAAGGAAAAATAAACTAAAAAAATGAAAACAAAAAAGAAAAAAAAGGAAAAAAAACTAAAAAAAAGGTAAAATACAATAAAATTGGTGTAAAATAAAAAATATTTAATTAATGTATTAAAAAGTAGAAACTAAAGAAAAAGAAAAAAGAAAAAGAAAAATAAAAATAAAAAAGAAACTGAAAAGATAAATTATAATAAAATTTGTATAAAAATAAAAATCTTCAAATAATGTATTAAAAGAAGGAAAAAAAACTTAAAGAAAAATGAAAACGAAAAAAAAGGGAAAAGACTAAAAAAATGTAAAATATATAAAAAATGGTATAAAAAAATCTTTAAATAGTTTATTTAAAAAAGAAAATAAAAGAAAAAAATGAAAGGCAATTAGGAAAAAATAGAAATTAAAATGTAAAAAAAACTTAAGTGACTAAATTTGTACACTTTGGAAACATAGTTACCCATATAGGTCAAAACCCCACGTTACCCATGTTAGCCGGTCATAAGGATGAGATCAGCAGGTTTTTAAAACATAAGTGATGTATTTTACAAAAAAAAAACTTAAGTGACTAAATTTGTACACTTTAGAAACATAGTTACCCATATAGGTCAAAAACCCTTATTATGATAGACTCTCAACTACATAATAACTTAAATATGTCTAACCGGAGTTGAAGTCTTGCAAGAGCATACAAATATCTAGGGCTGAGCAAAAACCGAACCGAAAAACGAAACCGCGCCGAAAACCGCATTTACCGCTACCGCAAAACTGCAAAACCACAAAAAACCGAAACCGCAAAAACCGCAACCGCAAAGCATGGTGCGGTGCGGTTTTACCTTGAAAAACCGTGCACATTTACCGAAACCGCACCGCAAAATATATTTTATATATATATATATATATATATATATATATATATATATATATATATATATATATATATATATATATATATATATATATATATATATATATATATATATATATTGATAATTTAATAAAATTAAACATTAAATTATTTATAATTTTGAATTAGGGGGAAAATTGAAAATTTTTGAGATATTGGGGGGAAAAAAGGAAACGTACCAAAAGCCAAAATCAATCAGACAAAACACAAACCCAAAAATCTAACCTAATCTCGATTTCTATTTTCTCGTACCTCTCCTCTCGGCTCTCGCTCACAGACCCTGAAGGCGCAGTCTTCAGCCTTCAAGAATCGGTGATCTCCGTTCGTTCATCTCGTCGAACCCAAAAGCTTCTCCGTTCGTTCATCTCGTCGAACCCTGAAGGCGCAGTCAAGCTTCTCCGTTCGTTCATCTCCGTTCGTTCATCTCGGTGCCTCCCCTTTTTTCATATCCTCCGGCTATCTCCCAAGACCCCAGGTGCTTCAAGAATCGGTGATCTCCGAAACCTAACAGGTAATTTCCGAAAACTAAAATCAAAAACCTTTCTATATCCCCTTCGTTCGTCTCCTTTGCTCACAGGTAATTTCCGAAACTATAAATTGATTTTAGTTCATCGACTTCTCGTACCTCTTCCGCTCACAGGTAATCTCATTCGCTCACAGATAAATTGAATGAATCTAAATTAATTTTAGTTTTTGATAAATTGGTGTTGTTCCAGCCCCTGTGATCTCTTCCGCTCACAGGTAATCTCTTCCGCTCACAGGTAATCTCATTCGCTCGCAGAGTACTTTTCCAGGTACACATAGCTCAAAGAGGTGTTGTTGGCCCACTAATTATGATGTTGCGGTCTCCAGAAGCTCAACTGAAAGAAATGTCAGCTTTTGCACTTGGGAGGTTGGCACAGGTAATCATAAATTTAGTTATTTTCTTTTGTAAATGTATTTATGATATAACATTTTTGCTCGAAGACCTTTACTTTCTCATCTACCAGGACACGCACAACCAAGCTGGTATTGCCCATAGTGGTGGTATTGTTCCATTATTGAAACTTCTGGATTCCAAAAATGGAACTCTACAACATAATGTTGCTGATCTGATAAGGGTTGGTGGTGTTCAAAAGCTGCTGGATGGTGAATTTGTTGTTCAAGTAATTACTTTACTTATTATCAATTTCTTTTAAGATCCATCTTCACTTCTGGTGGTTGAATTTATGAGTTGTTTGGTATTTGTGCAGCCAACCAGGGATTGTGTAGCAAAGACATTGAAGAGATTGGAGGACAAGATTCATGGAAGGGTAATTATTGGTTTATTCCATTTTAGGATTCTCTTAATATATAATGAGAATTCTTCAATGACATATATGGTATTTATTATGTCAGGTATTGAGCCATTTGTTGAGCCATTTGTAGTTGCTTTTAGTATTTGCGGTTTAAAACCGAAACCGCACCGCTACAAACCGCAACCGCAAAATAAACCGCAAAAACCGTACCGCAAAAAAACCGCAACATATGGTTTTACAAAAATAAAAACCGCACCTAGCGGTACGAGTTGCGGTTTTATGCTAAAACCGCACCACACCGCACCACGTTCACCCCTACAAATATCTGTAAGTACCTAACTTCTCACTAGAAACAACAGTTCCGGTGAGCCTATTCAACTATTCAAGTTCATTATGTTTGCCAATAATAGTCTTGGTCTAAGAAAATAAACAAGCTAGTACGATTTTTAACACGGCAATGAACATAATTATTACAAATACATATACGAGTATGAATTCATCAGTTTATTGGCCTTTCATCATACGTTCAAGAACACATTAAGGCGTTTGTTATATGCGGACGGTTGCTCTAATGGAACTACGTGCCCGGCATCCATTATACTCTCCAAAGTTGTTTTCTCACCTAATCTCCTATAGCAAAACATACACATAATATCAGGTTAACGTTTGTCTAGTGTATAATACGCTCTGCATTGAAATACAGGTTAGTGTTTATACACATGTATTATTCAAGTATTTTTCTTTATTTGAAGAAAGGATATAACTTAAATTTTCATCAATTTCGCAAGGACGAGATCGAAGATCTTGTCGTCGTCACCCCACAACATATGTATCGTCTACGAAAAAATATTTAAAAACACATAATATATAAGATCAAAAAGGTCTTACAAAAAAAAGTTTGACAGTATTAATTTAACACGATTAATTAATCAATATATATGCCATTGGTATTGAAATTTATGATATAAGTATTAATTAGTTATACATTCACGTTTTAATGTTTATTTATGCACTAAAAGTTTTACAACCTGAGAGTAGGTGATATCCGAGTTAGCATCTTCGTCGGGAACAACCAATGCCTCTAAAAGTTCATTTCTCTCTTTTCGGTTACTGAACGTCGTCTGCAAACGTAAGAAAGATAACACCACAAGGTCATTTATAATAGATTTAGAAATTGGAGAAAGGGAGATTACATCCTATATTACACTACTTCATTTTTTATTGTAATCAAAACAAAAATCTACAGCAAAACTACGTGCATTGTATATGAGTAACGATTTTGGATAAAACGAAGTGTTATCTTTTATTTTTGTAAGGAATATTATTTGTTTGTAAAGAAAGTGATTAAAGCTTGTAAAATCTTGAGAAAAAAAAAAATTACGTATCTCAAGAATGTCTCGATAAATGAAATCGGGAGCCCATAGGGGTTTATGGGACACAACCGAAGCCAACCTCTTCAACCCCTCTATGGTCGTGGGCATCAAAAGGTCCAACTCCAACCAACTTGACAATCCAAGCCGCTTACAGACGTCAAAGCTAATGGATTAGGTTAACTCTATGACGGTGCAAGACACCACAATAGAGTTGACCAAGTTTGGGTACAACTTAGCCATCTTGAATGCAACTATCCCTCCATAACTTAACCCGACAACTGTCACCTTCTCCACTTTTAGTTTTCCCAACCCTTTAGCCACAAACTCGGCTTAAAAACTTACCGACCTCTCTTTTCTATCAGTGACTGAGCCACCAAAGAACAAGAAATCAGGCACATAGAGTCATAGACCGAATATTCTCGTCTCAACACAAAAACTTGTGAAAACCATGTGAAAATACCGTCCATGGAGAAAGAGTGGACGAGTATTACTGCAGGCTTGGTTGGTGGTAGGTAAACTATTTTCCCGTCATTTTTTTCTGACGATTTCTTTTGGAACCCAGATGTTCATCAATGTCCCGGGCTCTATTTTTATGGTTTGTGGTGTTAATCCCGCTAACTTTACGAGTCCGTGGAGGATTGGTGTTAGCACGACAAACAAAAATCCAATTTCTCTATCTCTGGTTGAATCTGACACCCAACATATATATATATATATATATATATATATATATATATATATATATATATATATATATATATATATATATATATATATATATATATATATATATATATATATATATATATATATACCCGCACAATGCGGCGGTAGCAAATAGTTTTGTTTTGGCAACTATGATTGAGATTTTAGATTTCAGATTGGAGGGGGTTGACGAATACGATATGTTAGATGTGAAGGCTTTGACAAATCAACCAATGTTGGTAAATGGTTGGTGAGTCCAAGGTTGGTGAACGTTGGTGAGTCTAAGGTTATGGCTAAAGACTCATCAAATATGTTCATACATGCATTTCACATTACCTTCCCATGTATATAAATAGAGACATTCAGTTGAGAACATTTGTACCACACCACAACAATGTAGTTGAATATAAATTCTTAGTTACCCGCCGTGGACGTAGGTCAGTTTTGGACCGAACCACGTTAAATTCTTGTGTTCTTAATTTGTGAGCTGATTGTGTGAGTTTAGTCTTCGTATGCTAAGTGTCTTGATCCTAACAAGCGGTATCAGAGCCTTGGTATAGCTCCAGAGAGTGAATTTTTTGTTTTTTGGTCAAAAATGTTTTGTCTCAAAAACGATTTTGGTTTACGCCATTGGAAAGGTCTCGTTCCGCAGATTCCGAAAATATATTTTTTTGAATTTTTTGAGTGTCGGAAGACCTCCAAATCACCGGTCAAAGTTGGTCAAAACTCGCCGGAAAGTTGGCCGGAAAAACCAGTTAGCCGGAGAAGACGACACTGTAGCGCCGGAGTTTCGCCGGAGAAGACGACACTGTAGCGACACTGTAGCGGTACTGTAGCATAGTTTGAAAAACTCAGATTTGGTCCCTGAAGTTCCAGAATTTGCAAAACAGGTCCCTGAGGTTCCAGAATTTGCATAACAGGTCCCTCAAGCCCAGAAAATTGCAAAACAGTCCTTGAAGTTCCAGAAAATTGCAGTTTGGTCTTTAAACTTCAGGAAAAGTGCAGTTTAGTCCCTGAACTTCAGGAAAATTACAGTTTGGTCCCTGAACTTCAGAAAAAGTGCAGTTTAGTCCCTGAACTTTCAGAAAACTACAGTTTAGTCCCTGAACTTCAGAAAAATTGCAGTTTGGTCCCTCAACTTTGTCAAAGTCACAAAACAGTCACTCAAACATTTGTTTTGGGCAGTTTAGCCAGAAAATAATTTTGGTGGGGATTATATTTTGCAAATAACGAGCCAAGAACAGTTGAATCAAAATTCTATTTAATTGGTGAACAACAGTTGAACTCAGAAGAAATTTAAAGAAATCGAAAACCAGTGCCAACAGCGTTTGTCAGGTTTTATCGATTCAGTTTAAATTTTCAGTTTCTGATTCTCAGTTCGGTATTCCGTTGTAGTTTAAATAGGTTGATTATTTAACAGAGTTCAGAAGAACAGTCGCTAAGTTCAGACAAGGCTTCGTTTAGTGAAGATTGAAAAGTTGGTGGAAGATGCAGATTGAGGCATTATGTGTCAGAAAGTTCAAGATGTGGTATTGGTAAAGGGAGAAAATTAGAGAATTACAGAAGATCAGACGTTCAGACAAATCCAGCGATTATCAGAATTTCACGAGTTCAAGAACAGATCATGGGATGAACAGATCAAGTAATTAAGAGAAAATCCGTTTTCGGTAGATCCAGCAGTGATTAGAAAGTCAGCAGACTTAGGTGTAATCACGGGATCAGAAAGTTCGGTGTTATTCATGACGTTGAGGTGTGGACATTATTTAGAGTCGATGTCCAAATAGAGGAAATTCTGCTTCTGAGAATGTGTCTGGGTTTGATGCATTGGGACTCAGTGGAAGGCAGTGAAGACTCTTGGGTCAAGAATTCTGGTGCTTCATTTCACGCTACCCACAGCAGTGAAGCACTGCAGAATCTGAAAGTTGGAGACTTTGGAAAGGTAAGACTTGTGAACGATGAATGTTCGCTGTATATGTTCGGATTACCGTCTGAGGGAGTGACCGTCCCAGTTCAGAAGAGAAACAAAGTCCGGTTCACAGAATCTCATGGGCAGAAGAGGGTGACCTTTTGCAAGTAGGAAGCCTAGAGCTACAAGGAAGATTCAGGTTGAACGAGCATGGAAAGGTTCAGAAAAATCAGTCGAAGGATATTGTGGCAATGAGAGCATAGAGTATTGTTTCAGTTGCAGGGTTTTGCAACAGTGGGAGCATAGGTCGTGTTTCAATCATAGGTCCAGGACGACAGTGTATTTAAAACCAGTTTTCAGCTGTAAAAGTCTCTCCGATTTTGATAACTTGCTAAATATGGAGAGTGTTGTTGTTTGTTCACAGGTTGTTCCAGGATTCGGTAGTTCGTTTTCAGTGGGAGCCGATTGGGACAGAGAACGGGTCAAGGGCAGTTTAAGTCATGACGAACATGTTGAAACTCATGGGAGTTTTAACGGGCCTTTCAGGTTAACTGAAGAGAAGGCCGGGGTAACTAAGAAGGAGCTAAGATCAAATGTTTTTTGAAGGTCCGTTGCAATACTTGGATGGCAGAGAAAGACTACATTGTTCAAGCCTTCAAGTGGGAGATTGTTAGATGTGAAGGTTTTGACAAATCAACCAAGGTTGGTAAATGGTTGGTGAGTCCAAGGTTGGTGAAGGTTGGTGAGTCTAAGGTTATGGCTAAAGACTCATCAAATATGTTCATACATGCATTTCACATTACCTTCCCATGTATATAAATAGAGACATTCAGTTGAGAACATTTGTACCACACCACAACAATGTAGTTGAATATAAATTCCTAGTTACCCGCCGTGGACGTAGGTCAGTTTTGGACCGAACCACGTTAAATTCTTGTGTTCTTAATTTGTGAGCTGAGTGTGTGAGTTTAGTGTTCGTATGCTAAGTGTCTTGATCCTAACACGCTATTCATTAATTTCTTTTCGGACGATTGATTTCCTTTTTGGCGATATAGGGAGCAGTAAATGCCCAGGGGTGGGGGTGCGGGTGGGAAGGGGCATCTTTGAATTTTTTTTTTTCGAGGAATAAGTTCTATATACGAATCCACAATCTTCCAAAACCGATTCCTATGTTTGATTCCTGTTTCCGAAAAAGAAGATCACGGCATTCTTCCAAAATCGACTTGTGTATCACAATACAATAGCTTATAATCAAGTTCAACCAATATATGATTGAAGGAATTGACGTATATGGATATATGGTATATGGATATTTTAGTAATTTAGGTATAATCTAATTTAAAAATGGTTTTTATAATTTTATAAAAAGATTATTAATTATTAAATTAATGTTTTGGATATATATGTGAGTTTTTAAGGTTTTAAATGATATATACGTAATTTGTAATTTAATAAGGATACAGACATAATTAAAAATGTTTTTAAGGTTTTAAATATCCATATACCATATATCCATATACAAATCCCCAATGTTCCAAAATTAGATTATTCCTGTTTCATTTCGGAATTATGTCATATTGTGAAGAGTTACAAAAAGATATGTATGTTGAAAGGGAAGTCTACAAACAAACAAAAAATGGCCACGCATAAGAGCCATATTAGCAACTCGTGGCATCTCATTGTTTAAAGGGAAGTTTTGCATAAAATATGATACGCATAAGAACCAAGTCATCTGTTCCAGTTGCAACAAAATGACCACTCGATAATTTTTTCAAACGGCAGAAAAATTAATGAAAAGCAGACCACTGGATTATTAGTTACACAAAGTCTACAAACAAACAAAAAATAACCCAACTTTTGTTTCATATACTTATGATATGAAAAAAAAACTTTAACAGCCCCAAAACTGACTCTTTGTGTTGAATAGACCATGATCTTTTATGACAATAGCAAGCCTGCAATAAAGAAACATAATTAGTAGATAATATTCATAACAAATGACATAAATATACAAAGGCAACCGTATGTCTTCCTCTAACACAATACCCTTCTAGACATTGTAAAGCGATAAAAGAATTTTCAAATACAATATTTTATACTTTTAATATTTTTATTTTACCACCACAAAATAGTTTAAACGCAGAATTCAAGACTGCCAAAGCTGAAGCTCTTTGAACATTCCACCAGCACAATCCTTAATAGTTTCTCGCAAACATGTCAAAAAATCACTAACACATCCATGTTGATATAATCATATAAATATGTATACCTTCTGCATTTTAAATTTTGAACATTAGAAAAAGCCAAATAAATCAGACACTACACATTTCATATATCATCGACAGTTGTGACTCTATAAAGGTAAAGGTCCTTTTTATGATACTAAATTAGGTGAAATTTGATAAAAGAAACGTGCTTTCTTATCACTAAAAAAAATTTGGGCAACATACTTTGATTTTTATCCAAAATAGCAACATACATCGCACGTCAACTGATGTTACTTTTTAATTTGGATTGTCACTGAATAATCCCAATTGAAAAAGATATTCGTTTTGTAGATAACACGAAGAGATTCTGGAGAAAAACTGGGTTTTATTTTGAAACATGAGATCTGACATAGGGAAATACACCCAATTTCAAAATTTGAATAGTCCGCCTAATTTTTAGTTATGCCGCCTGTCAACAAGCGGGTGAGGCAATTTGAGGGTGAATGCATAAGAAGTTTGTATTATCTTAAAAATTAAGAATTTGATGCATTAAGAGGGTTGTAATTTATATATGTATTATATATGGTGTATAATATATATATATATATATATATATATATATATATATATATATATATATATATATATATATATATATATATATATATATATATATGGAAAATTCTATTTATTCCTACTAAATCCTCCTAATTCATCTTCCTAACCATCTATATAACAACATGTGGACTCCACTAATTCTCTCTCTTAATCTCATCCTTTGTTTTTGACATTTGTAATAATCTAATGATTAGGAAGAAATTTAGGAAGATTTATTAGGAGGATATATATATATATATATATATATATATATATATATATATATATATATATATATATATATATATATATATATATATATAAGGTATATTTTAAGGGCCGTGCTCAGCACGGCCCACGAAGGATTAGATGTGTGTATTAAAATGTATTGATGGTATGGTAAATGGCTCTAGTCACATATTGGATCTATTAAATATTCTGATAATTAATAAAAATGAGTTGAAAATTGGGTAAATGGTTATAGTCATATGTGGGACCTATTGCATATCCAGTTCAAAAAAATAACTTATACAAATTAACGATTAAAAATTATTACCGCATTGGTTAGCCTTTGAAGGTTGTAAAGTTGCTGGAAAAGTTAGAAACAGTCACAGACACAACGTGTGCAGTCATACATATACAGACAACTTAAAACACATGGCCATTATCATTTAATTATATGGAATCCTATAAAGTATATTAAAAAGAAAATGAAAGAATATTTTTTTTTCTCAATCCTTCATTTGACATGTGTTTGAATTGTTGATACATTGTTGGCACTTGTTAGATACACTGTATTATATTGATACACAAAATTTCTGTTAATGGCTCCGTCTTTATGTTGTTGATATTTTTGTTTTGTAAATGCTTGAACCTCTTTGTTCTCCACTTTCTAATGGCTTCTTTTCTATACAAGTTTTTATATCTAATAACATCATATAACATATTTAACTTAATAATTAAATCATCAAAGTTACGACTATTTTTAATTTTTTCTCCATTTTATAATGACTAATCTCCTGTATTGTTTCTTGTTTATATAAGAACAACCAACGTCACTTAAAGATTTTGTGTTTTTTGTAGATAGTTTTGGTTCCCTTACATAATATCCAATCTGGTCGAAGGTTCTATATTTGCAATTACTTTGGAAAGTCTATTATAAATTTAACGAGATAGATATCTTATTCATCTAAAAAATTGACTTATAGAGTCTACTTTCTTGGTGCTGGGCTGCATGAAATCGGATATACAAAGTATTAAAAAGTGTAAATTTAAAATAATACTTACAAGAAACATGCTATTAATCTTTGAATAGAGATCTATGTCATAAATGAACGTAATAAATAGGCAACTAAGATTCGCTACTGGGTTCAAAAGATCAACCCATTTATGGCTTTATGTGATGTTTCTTCCTTCATGGGTTTCCAATTGCATATACCGATAAAAGACCCACTTTTTCATTTTTATAATTTTGCAACATAATAATATATTTTCAACATCAATAATCAGATTGTGACAAAAATACAAAGAGGATAACGATTTGTGATAAAGAAAATATTAATCATCTTATCAAATCTTTAATGCTGATATTTTATCAATTAAATTGATCAAATTTAATTAAAAGTCATATATAATTATACATTATAATGTTATAAATATATGACCATTTAGCGGTCAAATTGTAAAAAACGTGATTTTAATTGAGTTGTCTACACAATCAGGACTTTATACGTTGATTTGTTTTCTCTTATTGAAACACTATATATTGAAGAGTACGATATGATACTTGTTAAATAGTGAATTGATAATTAAAACCCGTATGAATTGTAAACACGCGCGCCGCGGCCCATTAAGTGTCCGCGTCGCGTGGGCCGTGAACAGCTAGGGTACGGCTAGGGTTTCTTGTAATGCCTATAAATATAAAGGCTGGTCATTAGGGTTTTGGTTGGCCGTCGAGTTGTCAAGTCTAAAGTCAGTAGTCAGAAGAGGCCGATTTACTAGCAATCTAGGTACGCTCTGTAACACCTGTATTTAGCTATGGAATAAATAATACTCTCTCCTGCCCGTGGACGTAAGTCATCTTGGACCGAACCACGTAAATCTCTGTGTCGTTACTTTGTGTTTATATTTCTGCATTTATATTCTCGTTATTATTCCTGGGCAATAGGCTATAGATTTAGGTCTATTTCCTAACAATACTGAAAAATAGTTTATATTATAGTAATATTGTTATAATTGGATGAAAATTTTGAACTATAAACTTGTAATACGAAGAAGTAAAAATCAGATGCTATAACAAATTAATCAATAAAATATATTGATAGTTCTTTGGCATATGCAGGGATATGATTGTCTTTTAAACAGAGATGCATATGCAAGGATATGATTGTCTTTTAAATAGATATGATAACCCGCCACTTCCTATGTATGATGAAATATTCCGTAAGAGGGGTATCTCCTGGGATTTTTACTTCATGAATTTAACTTCCTATGTATGATTGTCTTTCAAATATATATCTAAAATTTAATTTCAACGTGGCAATCCTAATATATGGAGGATTTTTTTATTGATGAAGTGCGCTTTTCATATTTACTATGATTTACCTCTTTGAATTTTTTTTTATTATGATTACCTCTTATTTAGTAAGGATCTCATCTAGGACAGGGACAGTTGAGGAACAAATTTCTTTACAACCTACCTAATTTACTCTAACCTCTGTTTTCTACAAATTAGCTCTATATATGTAATTGTGTTATATTGGACTTGACACGAATTCGCTCTTTCTTTGCTTTCTTCTGGATTGATTGATCTTATCAGGACTATTGATCAATTAAGGTGTGAATTTCTTTTTTGTTAATTTAGTTCTCTTCTTTCCGTTTGTGTTCACTTGTTCCCGCTCTATACTTCCTTCATTTTGCCTAATGGTTTCCATTTAACTTCTAAGTGTTCACCAGCGATGTTCAAGTACTACATGTACCAATTGGTTTGCAAAATACTCATCCAGATTTTCTCAAAGAACATGACATTTGTTCCGGTATGTGAAACATCTCCTTCTTTACATCTTTAGTCTTACCAGTACCTCTGTTTTCCACTACAACCTTTGAGGTAAGGCTGGTGCAATAGTGTTACAGAAGTGCAACGGACTGATTAAGCATTAGGTTGAGTTTTATATGTAATAGCTAATAGCTGGTAAGGAATTAATGTGAGAAATAGCAACCTACTTATGTTTATCTGTTATTATTTCTACCTATTGAAACATTAAACTTTACAACATCAACCAGATTATATGTTAAAATTTTAATCTTTGACTGAACTACCCCCGAAAAAAGTTAAACACTATGAGATAATTAATGTCAAAACAAACACCTAAGCACTCATATACTAACTTAGAGTTCCCTGTTAAAGTAAATATTTAACTGCTAAAATCTATTTTTTATGATTCTGATTTTTTTCCAAATTTTTAACACATTTGAACATTCTAATTGCTGATTTCGATTTTTTTCAACGGTTACTTTTCCCTGAGAGTTATTATCAACTACCCTCCTATATGGTATCGAACTTTGTACTTTCAAAAACCTATTTTAAGGCATTGTGCTGTCAATTGTGCAAGACAAGTCAGTGAACATACATTGCTCTTTAGTCTAGTAAACATGTATGTAATATATTTTTTTAGTTATAATGTTAATCTGTTTTATAATTAATTTGAACATATATATTATGTCTTGGTTTTAGTAGAAATGACAAAATTACCTTGAAAAACTCGTGTATAGAATATTTATGGTGATCAGTTTACGAAGCCTTTCTAACATTTTTGTAAACAGCCACAAAATCAATAAAGAGAAACTAATACTACTCACTTAAAACATGGAACAACAACAACTGAAGAAGTTAATAACCATTGAAAGTGTTGGTTATATCTGCTATCATTTACGAATACGATCATATAGTTAGGAAACATATTGAAACAAATTAGGACAACAGTCAATTACCTTAAGCAGGGAATAGCGGTGATTTATTTTTGATGTTGAGAACCGGTGTTTGTAGGGTGGATTGGCTAGATGCATCATAAAAGGGAAAGTGTATTAAAAAAAGGCTAATCAGAGTGCAAATGTGACGACGCCTAGTAATATCAAGTATTTTAGTCGTCGTTGAGCTCTATTCTGAGTAAAATATGTATCATAAACTGTTATGTTAATCACGTTTTTGTGTCTACCGCTTGTGTGCGAATTATGTGAAATACAAGGGTTAAAACTTAAAAGCGTGCAAAATGGTGAAATTTGGAATGAAGTCCACTTTCAGGCGAAAGCATACGCGCGCCGCGATGATGAAGACACACGCGACGCGGGACAGCTGTGTATCGGATCAGAGTTCCAAATTCAAAAGGTGAATATCGGGGTTACAGATAAGGACGCGCCGCGGATTTCACCCTTTCGCGCCGCGTCCAAGCAATTTTCGCAACTATAAATAGAGGCATCCGGTTCGTGATTTGGGAGGGAAGACCCGACCTTTGAGTGGAACTCAGGCCTCTTCGACTCGTATTTTCGTATTTCAGCGAT
>JAKNSD010000098.1:267959-315459 GCA_023525715.1 Cichorium intybus
TATCATTTATTTTTGGTTGAAATGTCTATTTAGTTATTTCATAGTTTGTGCTTATTGCAATGCCTAGTAGGTGTTTGTTGAAATGTCTAAATGAAAGTTAAGTGACAAATCACTAATGATTGTTGACAGTAAACCAAGGAAATCAGGAAGTGGCATATTCACATGAAAGTTAGGTGACAAATCACTAATGATTGTTGACAATAAACCAAGGAAATCAGGAAGTTAAGTTGCACCGCTGCCGGAATTGTCTCAAGGAAATTGCTGATTTGTTTTGAAAGGTCTGAAAAGATTAAAGTTAGTAGTTAACCTGCGTGTGCCCCCTATATGCCCACCAACTGTTTGTTGAAAGGTCTAAACGAATTTGTTGGGTTGTTTTGAAACATATATAGTTCTTTTTAGTTGGGTTGTTTTCTTATTATATGTATTTAATCACATGTGATTAAACATTGTTAATCACACATGATTAACCTATTCACATGCGATAAACCCTATTATTCACATGTGATTAAAACATGTTTTTCACATGTGAATATGTGCATAATGAATTTTTTATTTCTTAATAATTTATTCACATATTATTAAAACTTCTTACCCAAATATAATTTATTCATTTTTACGATGATTTAGTTGTTATTCACTAAAATTGTCTGCAACGTGAATAAAAACTTGATTTACTAAAAAATGCTTCATCAATATGTTTTTTTAGGAATTTTTTTATATGAATCATGTTATTTTTATTTATCTAGTGATTCATTTTGGTGTTAGTCAAAAAACCAAGTAAATAAAAACTTCTTACTTTTTTACCAGAATTTTACTTCTTATTTGATCATTATATATATATATATATATATATATATATATATATATATATATATATATATATATATATATATATATATATATATATATATATATATATATATTCACATGCATATACTTATATGCATATAATATTTTTTACATAACAAAACATTTCTAAATATCATAATGCCTACGATTTATAGATTTAAATAAAATAAAATAAAAATCATTTTTTTGCATATTCATAGGACTATGTATATATATGCATATCACTGTGCATATACAAAAAAATGGTTTTTTTTAAAATATTTTTTGAATCTTTAAATCGCATTTATATAAAAACTTGGGTATATATTTTTTTGAACTTGTGTGTGTGTGTCTATATATATATATATATATATATATATATATATATATATATATATATATATATATATATATATATATATATATATATATATATATATATATATATATATATATATATATATATATATATATATATATATATATATATATGATTATCTATTTTTATAATAATTGTAGCTTCATAATGTCACTCGTGAGTTGGATTTTGAAATGATGATGTTCTTAAAGATTGTAAAACCCTAGATTGAGGAAATGATATGTTTATTATTGTAAATTGATTTTTATTGATGATTTTGTTGGATTAGGTGTCTAAGCCATGACTTATAAATTGTATTTATTTTATTAATTGAAGCAAAGTCCATTTGAGTTGCCCTCATAGCTAGAGGTTTGGCAGAAATTCAGTAGAGAGAAAGGTTGATTTATTAAATGTTTAATAAATCAATAGAAATAAATTAAATAGTTTATTAATATATTAAAGTGATAATATATTAATTAGAAACTATATTAATTAATTAGAAATTAATCTAGAATTAATTGGAGTTAATTTAGTGATTAATTTAATTAATTTTAGGTGCAGGGACTGGTATTGTAATTATTCAATAGTTGAATATTGACTGACCAGTTAGAGCCATAGGTGGCTAAATTAAGAGTGTGGCCACTCTTTATTTCGAAACCCTAATTAGGGTTTTAGAGGCTTGGTATGGGTAACAAGCTTGTCCATTAGAGGGCTCATCTAGGGTTTTGAATGTACCACCTGGAGGCTATAAATAAGGGAACCCTAGGGGAACCCTAATCTGCACCAACTCCACTCTGTCTCTCTGGAATTCTGTTTTCTCCTTCATTTCTTGGGTGTGACTTCATTTGAGGCAAGACATTTGTGTTGCTGGCTTCAAGAAGAAAATCAAAGGTTGGTTTTTCTTATTTTGATCTTTAGAAATTATTTGGCCTTAGGAATTTTGTTATATGTTCATTGATAGAAAAACATAGATCCTCATCTTAGGTTGCATGTGAACTTAGGATTTCTAGTTCATAGATTGCTAAAAACCTTACAGATTTCACATGGAATCAGAGTTGAACTTTATATTTAAGTTATCGCTTTAATATTTGAAGATGTCAACTCCTTTTTTGATCGATTGTCATATTAAAGGATTGCACAGGATATTTGATGTAATTCTAGCTTTAGATTTGATATGATTTAGTTTTATGCCATTTAAACTTAAGTTCGTATCTTAAACCTAGTTTGAATCATCAGCTACGATCATGTTTAATTGTATTAAATCATCATTTGGAGCTTAGTTTATATTCAGAAGCTAATATGATTTCTAGTTGAAGTTAATCAAAGTTTTGATTCATAAATCCATAAAATCTTCATCTTAGTTTTTAAGCCATTGATATAATGCTTTTTTCTTATTTTTCATTAATGTTTAAACTAGGTTTTTAATGTTAGATAATCATCTAATGACATTTGAAGTTGAATTAGAGGTGTGAGAACTAAATTACATAAGTTGTGGAAGCTTATTGGAAGTTAGAATTAGAGTTATGGTGTCAAGTCACTCCACTTGATCGAGTTGAATCACAAGGAAATTTCCACTCAATCGAGTAATCCTCTTGAGGAAATTTGAACTTATTTATTAAGATCTAATTCGACCCTAGTTGCTTGCATTGTTTTCGTATGACTTCAGGGATGATATGAAAAACTATAAAATGAGATGTTGAAGTTTAGGACACTTTGATTAAGGTGATTAGAATGTGATTACTTAAGAAGTACTTGAATTATGTTTATTGTAGGTGATCATCATGCATCTAAACAACACTTGAAGTGTCGTAGTATGTCTACAATAGTTGAGGTGAGTTTGTTACCGTAAAATACATTACTCTTACTATATATTTTATTTTAACTATTCCATATATGAATCTCTATGTGCATTTATTGGGTGAGATAGAAATTGAAGTGGATCTCCTATCTATATTCGACAGCATGAAGAGGGCGGATTTAGAAAGCAATTATAGGTAATATTTGTGTATTCATGAAAGTATTTTTCCATGAGTTTCTAGAAAATAAGGATACATCTTTTGATCTTGAATTGGTTTTAATCATGATCATATAGATCTACTTATAATGGGATGAGACTTGTTGGCATTCATGGGTACCCATAGTTGATGTTTACTTTGATGTTTACATTGAGGTTAATTGTGATGGCCTTCTAAATAGGCCACACTTGTACATGGGAGTTGCTACCACACGTATGATACACATGTGGTGGACTGTGGTACCTAATAGATAAGTTGGGATCGTAGAGTGGGCTATTCGCTCATTTTTTATACATGCTTAATTATTCCACTATATGTAAATCGACCTAAGGTGTAAAGTGTGGTATGTGCTTACTATTTACACATATTTAAATGTGAGGTTTTGGGCTGTAAGTTTGTCTTGGGATTGAGTTTTAAAAGCATACGCATTGCATTCTTCATAATGTTGATTCTAGTATTGATGAGTTTGATGATGTTTCAACAATGTTTATACTTGGTAATGCTTCTTTCTGAAAATGTGATATCTTACTGTTATTTTGGTGTTTTAAAATGTTTTTTTGGGAGGTTTACATTTGTGTTCATTGCACACACTAGTCTTTAACCCCAATAATGTTCACTAGGTTTCTCAAGCTTAATATATGTGTTTTGACATGTGTTCATATTAAGATTTAAATGTCAATAAAAGACCGCAGCAGTTTTGGATATTTGGAAGACTTTTGATTTGATGATAAGATGGAACTACTTATCTTATGCCTTTGATGAAATTGTTACAACATCGTATTTTGTTGAATTATTTTAAACTCGAACTTTGTGACATATATAATAGCACTTTTAATTTGCTAAATCTTTTAAAACTTGATTTTAAAAGATTATTTTCAAATAGCTCATATGAGAGGTGTTTCACACAATTTCGTCTCTTGAACTTAAAATCAACGACGCATTGTAAAGCAAGTTTCTCCTTTTTTTCTTACAATAACTGTATGTTCTTTGTGATATAGTTTTTTCTTCACTTTAAGTAATAGTATAATAGTGAACTTCGATTGGTTATTTGTAAGTTTCGTATATCATATAAGCTCTTAAGTTAGATATTGTTTTACTCTCAACTTTCATTTATATTGTATTTTTGCATGCGGGATTGTGGGTTGTTTATATTTTAACATCTGACTTTCTTTTCACGATGATTTCTGCATATTAAACATTCAAAAACAAGATATTTGTTGCTCTTATTAACACATGAGCCCACAAGTTGCAACATAGGGGTATAGAGAAACATATCGGAATTGGGATTTTTGAATGTGATGCTTAAAGTTGAAACTTTTTGAGGAATTTTTCTAAAATGAAAAAAAAAAAGATGAAGGAACAATCTAACTCTATCCTTTGCACATGCAAGTAAAGAATTCTTTTAGTTACACTTTTGTTGGAAAACCTTTAACTCCATATCATCTTGATCTGATCATACCTTTAACTGTTAAATATATAAGATCAATATGTTAACTTAAGCTAAAAAATGGGTTAGAGATATTGAACATACCAAGCTGATGTATTTTAAAAAGAAAACCCTTTTAAGTTATCTTACTTAAAATATTAGATTATATTGTAAAAATATAGTTGTATAGTCACATTTATTACAATAGTTCTGAACAGAGCCTGATCCATTTTCACTCGTACAAATGTTAATACAATAAAGCCATTCAAGAGCTGCTTGTTCCAATACTAGCAAAGAAACAGATCAAATACTGACTTATTACCTACGACGTCGTAACGCTACACCATCTTCCCCTCATATATAATTATATTTTATAGTTCAACCAACGCTAAAATAAAATTAAAATATCATTTTCACAGGGTACTTTTGAACGCAATCTTCCCAAGGATTATTGGACGATGGTTGTACGGTTCGAACCGCCTCCCAGACCGCACTGTTGCATTTGAGCCCGCTTCCGAAGGCAATTTGCCAAACCCGGTTCCCTTTCCTCATTCTTCCTTTAGCCTCTGTGTAGGCCAACTCGTACCAAATCGAACTAGATGACGTGTTACCGAACCGGTACAACGTCATCCGTGACGGTTCAACGTGCTCCTCCGTCAGCCGTAGATTCTTCTCCATTTCGTCGATCACCGCCCTCCCACCGGCGTGGATGCAGAAATGGTCAAACGCCATCTTGAAATCCGGTAAATACGGTTTGATTTTTGAGTTTAAGAGTTTTCTGGCGACGAAATTGACAAAAAACAAAAGCTGTTCACTGATCGGAAGTACGAGTGGCCCTAATGCGGTGATGTTTGATTTCAGAGCGCCGCCGACGACCGTCATTAAGTCTTTGGAAAGCGAGACTCCGGTGTTTCCTGCGTCGTCTTGCTCTTGGTAAACGCATTTGAAGGCAGTGTTGTCGGAGCCGTAGTGAGTACGAACGACGTGGAGGAGTTTGTATTTTGACCGACGTTTATCCGCGGACTTGTTTGATAAAAGCACGGCGGCGCAACCGACTCTGAAAAGGCAGTTTTGGATCAGCATTGACTTTTTGTTACCGAAATACCAGTTTTGGGTAATATTCTCCGTACTGACGACCACCGCGTAGGTGTTCCGGTAAACTTGTAGCATATCTTTTGCTAAATCAACAGCAATGACGCCGGCGCTGCAACCCATCCCGCTCAGATTGAATGTCCTAATGTTTCCTCGGAGCTTGTATCTGTTAACGATCATGGAGGACAGCGACGGAGTTGGGTTGAAAAGACTGCAATTAACCACCAAGATTTCGATATTTTTTGGATTGATCTTCGTCGATTTAAAAAGATTGTCAAGAGCTCCAAACATCACCTCCTCTGCTTCTTCTCTAGCGGTTGCCATCGACGGTACCGCCGGGATCGCATGGAGCGCCGCCGGTAGGTAAGTTTCCTCTCCGAGACCAGACCGTTCAAGAATCTTACGTTGAAACTCAAGCGACGAGTCGTTGAAAGCGCCATGAAGTTTGGAATGGTCCATAAACACGTGGTATGGGACTTTCAGGTGGTCCGGAGGGCGGTAGCAAGAATAGTCAACGAGATAAACGGGTCTGGGTCGGGTCATACGGTAGGATGTGAACCCGATCACGGCCGTACAAGTTAAGGCCATTACAAGAATGAGGTGGTATTGCATTTGAACATAGAGGTTCTCGACATCATCAAGACTCAGTTGGGTGGCGTGGACGGCGGTGACGGCAATGAGAGGGAAGAGACAAAGAGTCAAAAGATTGGTAATCAAGTAATGGTAGCCTAATTTAACGTACTTCAGTTTGACACTCGCCTGAAAATCTGGTAGTTTTGGCGGTGGTTTTTTAAATTCAATCGTGGCACCACCGTTGACTCCGGTATTGGAGGGATTGTCGGCGGCAGTGGCCATGCGACGGAGATGGAAATAGTGTGATGAAGGGTGGTGATGGAAGCAAAGATTTATATTCAGTAAAAGATATATTTATTGTGGTTGCAGAGGTAGATGTAACAATCAATGGTCATATGAGGGACTGTCTTACAAAATATTATGATTCTAGACAACTGGTCAAAGCTACTTTCCTTCGTTACCCTCCTCTATAAATTACCTTCACGTTGATTATTTTTATGATTTTATAAAATAAGAACAGTCATAAACAAAACAAAAAAAAAACAAAACAAAACAAAACAAAACAAAAACAATATTTTTAAAGGGTGTTCGAATATAAATTCTCAACAACTGCTAACGTAGTCTTTGACAATTCTTTCTGGAAAAATCATCTTGATATTTTATCAACAAGACTAATAGCTGATTTTTATTTTTTATAAATATATATCAAAGAACTGGTTTCCAAATTGCAACGACTGACATGATTTTTGTTTTTACTTATTTCTCATCTAACTTGGTAAATTTTTGCTGAAATGATAATTGACTTGGTTTATGTTGATTTGGAGATTCAACTTACGTCTTTTCTTGTTTGGTTTTTTCATTTGCAAGATCGTAGGTTTCTTGATTTTCAAGATGTAGGTGAAAATTTTCACTACTTTCAAGATGATGGGGGCTTTTTTAAAGAAATATCGAATAAAGAAGAAATCCGATGATTTGCAGATAATTCGACTTGGAGATAATTATTCGATTTTGTAGTGGGTGATAGATATTTTCTTTTTGAAGAAAATCCATACAAAAGGCTGGGCTAATCACAGAAGCTTTTTTAAGAAATCCATTCAAATTGCTTTTCATATGGCAATGGGTTATGCAAATGGCTTCTCCAGATGATTATCTGATTGGAAAAACTAGAATCACCCCGACACTCGATCTATCCATGTGATTCGAAAACCCCACAAAGAGCTTTTGCCGGTTGCTAAAACAAGAAACGTGTATATATGGTAAGACTGGGAACACCTAATTTAGATGCACTTGGTCCCTTACACTTAATCCCACCGTCTCTAAGACCACCGCAAGTAAACCTTTCACCAAACACGATCTTTTTAACAGAAAGCAAACTGATCTCTTGATCGTAGTACATAGTTGATAGTACTTATTTTGAACTGAAAGTTTTGCTATGTCGCTTGATATTTCTGTGTAAGAAGTAGATTGGTATATCTAAGGAACAAGATTAGAAGTGGAACCCATGGAGTCCAAAAGCAAAATGCATATGATGTGTTCGCTAAAATGCCTCACATAATTTCATAACGGCTTCTAAGAGCTCCCATGGGCGGCACATTCATAATGAACACCGAGTTTGTCGAAGGATGACACGGACATGCCGTCCCTAAAGATTTTAATTTTCAAACTCCATTATTATTTGGGACTCGATAAGTATTTCAAACTCCATTATTATTTGGAACTCAATAAGTATGGTCCCCAATTAAAGGTTTGCGATTTTCATAAACCTGTAAAAAGTTAGAAAATTTTCTTTGCAACTCGTTTCTGTATTTCTATGTAAATGTCTTTTTTTATTTTCGAATATCATCTTCAAATTTTGAAAAAAAAAAAATGGAGACTGCTTTTAAATGAACGATTGGCAGTAATCTCTTATTCCTATCTATGAAGAACATGTTTGAAAATTTGAATCAATGCATTTTCGTTAATTTTTAATTGTTATATATGCTTTTCAAAAAGGATATATAACCTATTTTTGGACCACATATCTTTTTATTAAATAATACAAGTATATAACAAACTAATCTTGGTCTAAACTCATATCTAAGAAAGAACTTGTTCGAGAATTATAGAGCATGTTTGAAACTCATGGTTAGAACATGTTTGAAACTCATGGCTAGAACATCTTCGAACAAGGAAAGAACGTGTTCAAATCTCATAGAGCAATTTCGAAACTCGTATGAAGAACATGCTTGTAACTCTTGACAATTGCTTTTTTATCAATGAAAATTAGCATGTTCAAGATATCATCAAACCAAGAGGAATGGAGATGATCATAGGGATTCATGTCTATTAAATGAAACCTTAAGCAGTCATTGTTGTCACCACCCGCTAGGTTTTGAAGTCGGATACAGATGTCCATCCACATCCTTGGCCCATATAAAGGGTTGGTATGATACACCCTTGTTGATGGGACGACCCAACCTTGATGCTAGTAGGACACAACATCATCGTTGATGCTATTGTTCCAAATGTTAGATTCATAGAATATGTTCGCTAGTGGAACCCTATTCATTCCAAACACCCAAAAATGTTTATCTACCTCTTGGTTTGATGATAATTAAGGTGAAAGTATATCATAAACTAATCTTTCATGTGAGTTAGCATCAACCAAAGAGGTAGATATTTCCTCCTAGTTTTATGGACGAATTGGTAGATCTTTAAGAAATATATCCATGTATGTAACGTAATGTTATTAAACAAATTTACGATTTGATTAAGTTGTTGGTTCTATGTAATTGTTGTGTTATTTGGAAATATATTATCTAATATTTACAACAAAGTCCTTAAATTATATAGAATGATTGTAAAAATATTACGTAGTCCTTAATTCATGAAACACAACATCTTAATTGAAATAAATAGGAGTGTGCACCAAACCACCTACACTGCATCACATAATGCGGTTTTAAACATTTGTAGTGTGGTTTGTGGTTAAAAAACAAAGATAAACGGTACCGTTTGATCAACCCATATCAACCCGCCCCAAGGCCCATGTGTTAGGTCAACCGCAGAACTCCAGTAGTATTTTGGGTGTGTCAATGTTTGAACCATGGACCTCCTATATGGAATTCAATTCCTCAATGTTGAGAGAAATCATTTGAGGAAGAATGTCAAATATCATGAGAAGGAAAATGGTCAAACCTGAAACGGTGGAGAGGTGTGAATCGATTTGAGGCGATACATAGGAAGGGGTATGAATACTTTCAATGAGTTTGCATCGTTCCAATGTGAATGAGGTGACATCAGTCAAAACGTACAAGCGAGATACAGGAAGAAGGAGAAAAATAGGATAGGGTCGAGATACTTGCGGAAAAAGACACTGCTACAAATCAACGGTAATGTGGCACCATACAATTCAAGAGACCACAAAATGGGCACATGGCGCTTCAAACCAAGCACGAGGTGCCATCTTGACCATATGAGAGCATTTGAGAAAATGTGAAGTGGGTCCCGAAACAAAGCGGGGGACAAACGAAGGCAAAAATGGAACGTTTTAAGCCTTATGCCTTTGCTTATATGTATATGATAAAATATATAGGGTCGGGATCTTTGGAGAACCCGAGAACTCTTTCTGATTGTTTAGATCATATAAAGGCATGATCATCATTTTACAAATCTCATTTAATTTTGATTTTCTTTTATTTTGGGCAACAACGATAACAACTCCTAAAATTAACTATATTAGATTTGAATTTTCAAAATTTAAAAATATAAAATTTTCGTTTTCTTAAAATCTGGTTTTTGGAATTTGAAAAAACATAAAAAATTATCTTTAGATTTTTGGAATTTAAAAGAGACATAATTTTTTACAGGTATATATATATATATATATATATATATATATATATATATATATATATATATATATATATATATATATATATATATATATATATATATATATATATATATATATATATATATATATATATATATATACACACACATATTCGTAGGTGCATATATGCATATTTTATAAATTTATATGTATTGTTATTATTAATATATGAATGCAAATAATAAAAAATTGATTTACTAAAAACAATAATATACAACTTTTTTGAACGATCCATACAAAAAAACATAAAACAAAATACAGCAAAAAAATTATAATATCTTCATTGTTCATTCATTGAGTATTACGTTTCTTCACTTTGTCACTTTTCAATTCTTCAATTTGCTTGATAAATTATTCAAACTCTATAAGAAAATTAATAAAACTAAATTATGTACATATTAAAAACATTAAGAAATACATACTTGCATATATATATATATATATATATATATATATATATATATATATATATATATATATATATATATATATATATATATATATATATATATATATACATATACATATGCATATGTGCACATATATTTATGCATATGTATTCACATTTTAACGAACATATGCATGAACACATATATAAAATAATTGACAAATATACACAATACACATATGTATTTATATACATTAATAACAATACATGTTAAAATATATTTAAAAAATACTTACATGTATGCAATAGGCATGCAAATACACACACACATGTATGCATATATGTACATTTTCAAAAATGTATTTATGCGTATATACATTTGTACATGTACATATAGGCATATGCACATATTCATTTTTACACATATGTATATATACACATATGTATTTATGCATTTATGCACATGTATGTTTTGTACACATGTATTAATATTTGAAAGAACAAACACACAAACAAACATAGATATGACCAAACTTTTTTATATATATATATATATATATATATATATATATATATATATATATATATATATATATATATATATATATATATATATATATATATATATATATATATATATATATATATATATATATATATATCACTACTAGAAAAAACACCTTTAATGACGCGCATTGCGTGTCATTAACGGGTACAGATGACACACAAATGTGTGTCATTGAAGCCCCAGTCATAAATGAAAGATGACACACATTTGTGTGTCATAAATTTATGACATACATTTATGACACACATTGCGTGTCATTGAAACCACAGTCATAAATGAAAGATGACACACATTTGTGTGTCATAAATTTGTAAACCTATATATATATATATATATATATATATATATATATATATATATATATATATATATATATATATATATATATATGTGATTAAATCACACACACACACACACACATATATATATATATATATATATATATATATATATATATATATATATATATATATATATATTAGGATTAAATCACACATTAAATTTAATTTCTCATAATATAAAATAAAATATCACTAAGACATATCCAATCCATTTCCACATCACAATGTCATATCAAATACAAAATAACAAACATTTTAGGTATATCAAACTATCATTACTTTTATAGCTACCACCCTACCCAAAGCTACCAGAAGAATCACTATTCATCCACCTGCAACTTCCACCACACGCCACCCACCGCGAGACTATCCACCATTTGCACCACCACCATTACTTTGTTTGTCTAGCACGAAGAAACTGCATTGACTGAGCCCTGTGTTTCCATGGGTAAATAAATGTAAGTATACATGTATTATGGGTAACAATAAAGTACATTACCTAAATTTATAGAAAGAGAAAACTACATTGTTATTTCCTGCAATATTTACTTCAAAAATCCAGCAAAAACGTAATCATTTAAGATGTTTGGTGACAGTGGATTCAAAATATTCCAGGTAACAAGTTCATGTAGGCTGATTTACATATCAAAGAAAGATACACTAATACTTATATTTTGAGCAAAATGATAGGAAGTATTTAATTACCCAAATGACAAGAAAAGTTGCAAGAGTTCATATAGTTTAAGTGAGAACAGAAATGTGAAGTCAAACAAAGGGGTAATATTGTACTTTTCATTTTGCAGCTTCGATTTCAGCACGTATACAAATATATAATTAGCCTCAGCAATCTCAAGCTTCCTAGTGTGTGCCTGAGAAGCAACTTCCCATCTTTCTTTTTCATTCTCCTAAAAATTTAAAAGAAAATTAAAGAAAAAACAAAAAACAACATAAAAAGGGACTTTTATTGAAGTAATTAGTTCATACATGTTCATTTTTCAGGTGAGTAAGTCCTCCTTTAATAGTCTCCATGGCAGCTTTAAGCCTTGCAGCTTCACCACTTGATGCTGCATCCATTTGTGCTAAATTTGACTCTTCTTCTACAACAAGTTTCTAAAAAAAAGAAAGATGGTTAAAAATATTAAATTTATGTGAAATATTAAATATAATAATGTTTACCTGTAGAGAATATATTGTTTCTCGCTTATTGCTTTCTGTTTCATGCTTTGGTTCCAAGATTCTCGGGTCTGATTTGGTATCTGAAGAATGTAAGAGAAACTTTACGGACCATACTACAGAATGTAAGAGAAACTTTACGGACCATAATGAGTATGTGACAATGTATTATGTAAAGAAAGTTAGATTAGTTTATCAGCCGTTATAGATGGATTATTGAAGATAAAATTTGAAAAAACCTAAAAGTAAAATGGAGCTTAATTAAGGAACTTTTGGATATTCGTTTCTTTTCATTGTGATAGTTTATGGAAAGAGGAATTCAATGCAATAAGATATATAACGTAATCATAACTCCATTGTCCTCCATTTGTTGGCAATGTTACGCATATTAGTTTATGGAAAGAGGAATTTAATGCAATAAGATATGTAACGTAATCATAACTCCATTGTCCTCCAATTGTTGGCATTATCAGCGTTCTCATGACGGATTACCTACATGAACATAAAAAACGTACAAATCGACACCTTAAACCCTCGACTACGATGATTTATATGGAGCATACAAGTTAAAAAAAGAAGCAAGCAAGGATTGAGATAATAACCATATAAAATCGAGCTCCGTTGAAGAGATTGTTGATTTCCGGCCACAACGACCCGTAGCCTCAGCCAGGCAAGGAATCAGCAGCCCCTTTCCGTCTTCAAATCTATCAATGTCGAATGAAAATCTTGTCTTCTGGTAGATAATTGATTCGAGTTTCTGCATCGACGTTCTGCGTGGAAGCTGTAGGCTCAGTCGAGGTAGGCAGGGGAGGTCATTGTCGGCAGACGAGGCACAAGCTTGGTCCTCTTTATCGACCATCGTTGTTGCTTCCTTCATCCTTAGCGAACTCAATCTCCTTCTCTCTTTCTATCTCTCGGGCTTCCTCTTTCTCTTTCCCCGTTCTCACCGGAGGCGGCAATGGACCCGGAGCTTAACATTTAGGGTTAGAGGGGGATGGAAACGAGAGAGAGGAAGAAGGGTAATCGAGGGTGGAGATGTGAAACTATCTAACCCTAAATTGCCGTGAACGAAATATAACAAGAGGGCCGGAAATAAAACGACACAATTAATTCAAGATGACACACAATTTTGATTAAGTGTACTCCGTGTTCTTATTTTTTTCTTTTTTATGACATTAAAACTTGACATACAATTATTTGTGTCATAAATCCTTCAAATTTTAAAAAACATGACATCTTTTTTATGACACACCATTTTACGTGTCATAAATTAACGTGTGTCATTGTTCGTGTGTCATTAAAGATATATTTTCTAGTAGTGTATATATATATATGTGTGTGTGTGTGTGTGTGTGTGTGTTTGCATTTATGTACATATGCACATTCATTTATACGTATATGTATTTATGCACATCTGCAGATATACGCATATGCATTTACATGTGCACATGCATTCACTGATTCACATTTGAATGGACGTATACACAAACATTGATATAAAAAATTTGACATATACACACATGTATTTACGATAAATATGCATATATTAGACAAACGGCAAAATAGTTTATCCATAAAAAAGATTGCTTATAATCTAAGCATAACTTTGTATAAATGATTGCTTATCATTAAAGGGCAGAATAGTTTATCCATAAAAAGATAACATCAGATACCATTTGAATTTTTTCTCACAATTGAATTTTAACATTAAAATTAAGAATAACATATTCTAGGGCTTTTTACATGGTATGAACATGACTATTGTTCCAACAATTGTCCTAAACTAGCAATTAATAAAACCAAGTCTGGCACATAAAAAATAGACGCTTTATGTTTGTATCGAGTCTTCAGTATATTACAACCAGCTAGGTTCACTAGATCGGTTAAAAGTTGTGTTTGTTGCCCACATGTTTGTAGCAAATCTAAACTCAAAATCTAGAATATTAGGATTAAAAAATGATCTCTTGACCAATAGGGAAGTAGGCAAATGCGACCTTCATTCTAACCAACATATGAAAGCCAATTGGAAGAAAAAGCGGTGGAGATGAGTCGCAACCTTCAGAAGCTAAACCAATTATTAATACAACTTATCCATTTATTATATTTGGGTACCGTATAAGTTGATAAGTATCTTTAATAAAAAAAAAAACATAAGTTATTTTAAAGGGAATTGATTTTTCCACAGATGGTTTTTATCCATCCACTGAAAATTTTACATATTGACATTTATACCCCTCCTGTTAAATTAGAGAGATTGAAAAAAGAGATATTCAGTGATTTGTTTCCAATTTTTCCTCCTTCATCGTTGGAATCTTCTCCGATAATCCACTTCACTCCCCTCATATTTTCTCACAGTCTTTCCTCTTCACATTCCTTCTTATTTTTCATTTTTCTCGTCGTCTTGCCACGTCATCTTCCTTCTTATTCTAATGCTCCAATATTGGTAGCTTTCTCCTTTCAACATTGGAATCAATGGCTGCGTAGAACCCATTGCATTTGTGTTGTTTGCCATATGTGCAAATCACACCTCTCTTGTTTTCACTTGCCTGTGATACCTTGGAAATATTCAAGCAATTAAACTGAAGTACAAAAAGCGACATGTTTATAAAAAAGAAGGACAAGAGATATTGCTAAAAAACAGGGGAATATCTCTCTGTTATTATTTATTTGACTAAGTCTCAAATACTCCTAAAATCTGGGTTTTAAACCAGATCATCGCAGTTTCATTTTTCTTCCACGTGCAGACGTGCTACTGATTTGAATCAATTTTTAGCAGTTCTTGGTGGCCTTGTAATCGGTTTTTTACTGCTTTGGAAAAGTCGTATGTTAGCCGGTTTACACAGCTTTCGCTTGGATTCAACGTAAGTCGTCTTCGTCAAACCAACAATATGCAGGTTTTAATTTCACGATAATTAAATACCGCTGTGAGTTCGAAAACCAATAAAATTAGTCGTCGTGTGATTTAGACTATCCATCGAACGAGTCTGGCAGATCAGATTTGACTGTGAAACAGTGGAAAATTGGATCATCAGCAGCCGAAGGAGGAAGAAGAAGGGTTGTTGTTCGCGCGTTATTAGACCTTTGGGAGTACCCATCACATTGCACAAATGTGATGGTGCCACATCAGCACCACGTCAGATTTTACCTTTATCACTTTCTATCACACTCCATCACATTACCCCTTTTATACCCATCACATTTTCATCACACCACATCATATTTTTTAATTTAAAAAAATTCAAAAATAAATAAAAACCTAATTTTTAATTTAAATAACATTAGATTAAACATAAAAATTACATTAATTTAAAAAACATTACATTGAAATTTAAAAATAAAAAAATTACATAGAAATTTAAAAAAAAGCATTACATGGAAATTAAAAAAAAACTACTCGATATCATCTAATCTGTTTTGATAAACATGCTCGGCTAAATCTTCACGAAGATATTGGCACGTTTCGGAATTTTGAACATCGAGTACTTGTTGTAAGTATTCGGGCGTTCCGGGAATGAATTGCATTTCCGTGTTAACCGCATCGGCCTCGTCGTATGTGCAAATCGCTCTACCTTTATATTCAACAATCATATTATGCATAATGATGCACGCATACATAATTGTCTTCATCCTACCGTCGTCATGGATTTGTGAGGCATGTTTGATCACATGCCATTTTTGTTTGAGTACCCCAAATGCTCTTTCTACGTCCTTCCTAGCCGATTCTTGTCTTTGTGTAAACAATTTTGCTTTTTCACTTCGAGGTACCGCATACGCCTTCACAAATGTCGTGTAATCTGGATAAATCCCATCACAAAGATAGTAGCCGTGTTTGTATTGATGTCCGTTCACTGTGAATGACATACTAGGAGCTCGCTCGGTCCAAATATCATTGAAAATTGGAGATTGATTAAGAACATTTCGGTCATTGTTGGACCCGGCTACCCCAAAGTACGCATGCCAAATCCACAAATCGAATGATGCAACAGCTTCCAATATCATAGTTGGCTCACCTACGTCACCTCGGGTAAATTGTCCTTTCCACGCAGTTGGACATTTTTTCCACGCCCAATGGGTACAATCAAGGCTACCAAGCATACCAGGTAAACCATGTCTCGCTTCATGTGCCGCATATAACTTCTCGATATCACGAGCTGTAGGTTTACGCAAATATTCTTTGCCAAACACGTCAATAACACATGCACAAAATCAATCCACAGTGTCCCTTACGGTCCTCTCAGCCAATTTTAGATACTCGTCACTAGCATCAGCTGTTATGCCTAATGCTAAATACCTAAGTGCAGCCGAACATTTTTGTATACAACTAAAACCCATTCTATCTCTACTATCGGGTTTTTGCTTAAAATAATCATATCGCGCCTCTAAAGCGTTGCTAATACGTAAAAATAACTCTCTAGGTAAACGAAAACGACGTCTAAAATATTTGTCAACATACAGAGGAGGATCAGCAAAATAGTCACGTACCAAAAGATCGTGTGCAGCTTGCCGATCTCGGTTGATAGAGGTTCTGGTGTGTCTAACGTTTGAAGACCCTTCGGCGGCACCATGCGCAAAAACACTAAAAAACGTGTTGATAAATTCGTCGTCGTCCGAATCGAATTGTTGAAAAAATTCCATTTGTGTGAATATATGTATATATAATAATTGTGTGAGTTTGTGTGGATGAGAGGTGTATGTATATATAGGGAAAAAATTTGGTTTAAATTTTTTTTTTTTTAAATGTAGCCGTTGAACGGCTTTTTAGGAATAATTTTTTTTTTTAATTCTCGCGTGATACACTGTGACCAACATCACCATCCTTCACGATCACGGCCATCACGGCACACACGGGGCGGTGTGCACGCCGTGATGGCTTGCACACGTGGCTATCACGGCCCCTTTCACGGGGTACTCCCAAAAGCCTTAGAAAGTAAATTCTCTTCAATATCTCTAATTTAAAAAGAAGGGCATAAATGTCAATCTGTAAAATTTTCAATGGATGAATAAAAATCATCCGTGGAAAAATCAGTCCCCTATTTTAAATAATCAATCCAAAACACTCCTTATTAATACAAAAATCTATTTAAATCATATTTTATTTTTAATTTTATTTTAGGAACAGCAAATCTATCCTACTACTACTCTAATAACCTTAAATCCACTTATTCCTCTAATGGGAATTGAACCTTCAACCTCAAAATTGGAAAGCGACGCCTTACCACTTGGTCAAAAGGTCATCGGTAAAAATGTCCAAACTTACCATGTCGAATGGGTAAGTGTTCTGTGTTCACTTTTACAAATATTAAATATGTTTCTTCATGTTTGAGGTGACAGGCAATTAAATAACGTATTAAGATGCAGTACGATTCAACAGAATTTCATTGTTCATTATGTATTAAATTTAAAAACAAATACAATGTTTCCAATATATAATTTAATAGCATGTAATAAAAAGAAAAGTATCAAAAACGTCTCTGCATTTGGTTTCTGTGGTTTGTAAATATTGTCCTTTTGGTCCTATTTTGTTTCATAAATAATTTAAATTACCGCCAATGATACCCAGCTCAACTGGGTGGAGGTCAGGGGTTTTCCCTATTGGGTTTCCTCCTGAGGCGGAGGTGGTAGGTTCGAGTCCCTGAAGCGTCAAATAACGAGGGACGGTTGAAAACTCGTCACAGGTTATCGATACCCCACGCCGTTCAAAAAAAAAATTTAAATTACCATTTTACTTTTAGTTTATTTTTAATTAATTTTTAGTTTTATTTTCAGATTTAAAATAATATTTTAACGGACAATTTATGATAAAAAAACATCATCTTTAGATATATTTTTTATTTAACAATTTATTTTATTTTTTTATTGAAACCACTTAATTTTGAATAAGATTTCCACCGTGACCCTTCTTGTTGGTTAACCAGGTTATCAAGCTTATCATGATATTTTGTTAACATGAGTAGTTTAAACAAACATTTATAAATGAAGATGTGATTTTAAACAAATGTTCATAAATGAACATATGTTCGTAAATGAACATATGTTCGTCAATAAACATTGATGTATTTCAACAATAATGATCCATTATAATGTTAATCATGAATGTATTTTCACCAATAAACATTGATGTATTTCAACAACAATTAATTACAATATTCATCTATGAACATATGTTCATTAATGAACTTTGATGTATTTCAATAGCAATGAACCATTACAATTATCCATGAAGTTATATTCATCAATGAACGTTGATCTCTTAAATAAATTCTTCAAAGTCAATCGACTGTAGATGATAATGTAGTTGAACAACGTAACCTATTTTTTGGTAAAATTTTAAAGAAATCATCATAATCGATCTGTTCATCCATATTTAGAGTAGATTCATACACGATTTGTTCAATTTCGGAGAAATAATAGCTAATCGAGTTGCGTATCCATAATGATCTTCCATTACGTAACCTATTTTTTAGATTTTCTTTTGGAAATGGAATTTCCCTAACAAGGGTATATGTGCCAGCTTTTAAGCATCGATTAATCCTCTGCTGCTAGCATGAGGCTTTGAATTATATCCTGGAGTCAATGTAGACGAACCTTCATGGCTACATAGGCTAAGCAATGCCACAATCTGAACATGGGTCAATAGATTACTCACTACATCTTCCACATGTCTTACCAAGTCACTAGAATCTAAGTGGTTTATTTTTGGGATTTGATTTCTACCGATATGATTACTATTTTACCATTTCTACATTTAATATAATCTAACAGTGAGGAATGTATTTATGTTGTTAGATGTTATTATTTGATTATATATATACAAACACATGCACATACACACAAACCCCTATCATGTAATCGGTGGTGAACCTAATTTCCCGAGTCCATTTATTTAACATAAAAATTGAAATCAATTGACAAGCTCAATGTTAAAGAAATAATAAAATAGAAATAACTTACATTTTACAATGGTTCTGTTCGAGTTTTTATCTGTAGGAAAGGATTGATTATATATTCATTTATGATATTAATATTTTCTTTTTTTTCTACGCCAACAATCCATAAAATTGCAAAAGATCATTTAATGCTCAATTACGTAAATTTGACTTTAAGCATTTCATTGCAGAAAAATGTCTCCACATTGTGTGGTTGTAGCTGATAAAACCAATATTAGCTTCAATAATCAATATATCAACGGTACCGTAATATATTTAATTGTTTCCACATTACTCTAGCAAAGTCTAATATACCGTTAAAGTAAGAAAATGTTTCATCTGGTACAACTCGATTAACCTAGTAATAATGATGGGTTAAAGTCACAAAATATTATTAATGGATTCAAAATCGCCATACAAATAATTAATTTAAAACTTACCTCGTTAAAACGATCACCAAACTCTCGATTTTGCATATCTAGAACTTTCTTTGATTCAATCAAACACATAACAATATCAATAAGTGATATTAGTGTTTTTCTTCTTCGGATATTTTGGATTGATGTACTCTTCCTCCATGTTAAATATCTCAATATAATTCCTTTTTTCTACAAAATGTAGAGATATTCTTCAAAAGTGAACCAAACCCATCAACTCCAGAAAATCTCAATTCTAGCTTTATATTGATTTGATCAATGAAATATTCAATATGTCTTCATATTTTATTTGAAGAGCTTGAGAGATAAAAACATCAGTGGAGATAAAACACAAAATATGCCACATCAAATACTAGATTGATTATGCATAATGAATGAACGAGGACCAGAAGCACAGGGGATTTGGTGAAGAAATAAAAAGTAGGTGTGAAATTGTTATTTTCAATATATTCAAGCTGCAAAGTTAATATTTGTAAACAAAAGCAATAGTGACGACAAAAGCTATGTTTTAAGTAGGGGTGAACGTTATTCGAATTAAACCGCGAAACCGTCTGAACCGAACCTTATAAGGTTTACGGTTTCAGGTTAAACGGTTTACGGTTCCGTTAACGGGTTAAGCGGGTTGCTTAAGCGGTTTACGGTTCGGTTTGCGGTTTGGAAAAAATTAAACGGGCCCCTCCCGAAAACCGATTAAGAGTTATATATTAAATATATATAAAATATATTAATAATTGATATATTGATTTAAACATTTTACTCTATTTTACAGTGAAATTAGGTTACGTAAGGCTTAAGCAAATACAGACTCCAAGTCTCAGACTCCATTACTCCAAATCCAAAGTTTATTCATTTTGTAAATGCGAGAAGCATTGACGTATTTGACTAAAGTCAATCACATTAAACAACGTTTACAGTCAAATACTACTCTCCATTTATTCATATCTATACTTGACTTGATAAGTTTTATTGCACATGAATATTATACAATTTTCTTTTGGGCACGTTTTAAATTTAACGAGTGGGACCCCGTGCTCCGCACGGGTCCGTTTGTTTCTCGTTCAAATGTAAGCGAGTAAAATATTTGGGACCGTTTGGTTTAGAGACGTGGGTTGTCGTTTTCCTCTCGATCGTACGGCGAAGCTTTTTGATGTTTTGTGTAAAGTAAAGAGATATATGTTTGGAATAAGACGTGACAGTTGACCCATATTCTCATAAATGGATTAAAATTTAAAACTAAATGAATTAAAAAGCAACGATTTACTTGCCTGGCAACACCAAGTTAAAATCTAACAACTTTTGATGTTGATAATCGTCCTTTCTTTTGAAGATAACTCGTAAGGTGACCCTAAAAATTCATCAAGAATTCAAACATTGGTATATTATAATCAAATAAAGAAATATATATAAACCACATTCAGATGTTTGATCTTTTCCAACAAAGTCAATTCATGTTTAAAAGCATTTTTGCATTAATAAAAACCAAAAAGGGTTCAAAAGTCAAATCATAATGAAATCATCCGGTTAAAATTATAGAAAAAGACATTGTAAATAATAAATACATACATGCTTTCAGGTCAGAATAGCTATCCCTATCTAATATCCTAACATAAACTTTTGTACCATTCCACTTAGCAACTTCATAGGTTCCCTATCAAAATGATCAAAATGCCCATTAAGGACAGCTAGTGAATCAACATTCTTCATGTGTCCACAAAGAATCGTTGGCTCATAAGGAAGGTCACTTGCATAATATAAATATATGGAGCCACCAAGTGAAACAATAATGTTTTTGAAACTATCCCGTTAAAATCCTCTGATATTGTCCATATTTTTGAAGTTTTATCACCAGATACAGTTAGAACCTACCAAAGTTTATGGAATTTAGAAAAGTGAAGGAAATTTCAAGAAAACTTATATTTAACTACCTGTTTACTACCGGGACTCCAGCTAACAGCATATATGGTACCTTTTGGGTTTTTTTTAAGTTGACGTCAGGTCAACCAAGAAAACAGAAAATGAAAGGGTAAAGTCGTCATTACTTTCAGGCCATTCAAACACTATCTTATTATGTCTCTCAAAAAAGGGCGTTTCAAGAGACTTATGTGTGTGGTTGACTGTTTGTCATTACTGCTTGTGTAAGACAAAGTTTACTTCAGGTCAACCAACAAAACAGGCAATGAAAGGGTAAGAGGAATTGTTAAATGAAACAAAATAGCGTCGTACTTTTAACGAATTGTCATAAAAACAGAGCAGTTTTCACAATTATAATTGGGTTGATTTTTCAAACTATAATGTTATAATAAGGTAAATACTAAAAGTAGGGTTGGATATATTTTTAAAAGTTCAATGGGTTATCAAAAAATTTACAATGTTGTAATTTTACACAGAAATATAAAAGTAGGTTAGTATTTCTTGCATTTCCCCTTTGGAAATTTTGTGTTTATCTAGAAATTAGTGAAGTAAACAGGAAAATTCTAATAATACCTTGCAATCCATAAATGTTAAACAACCGTAACATGAAATCAAAATTGCTGACTGATCCAATATGCTATTTTTCAGACCCAAAAATTCATTCACAATTAGCCTACGAATAATAATTGGAAGAAAAAAAATCTTAGAAATTGTTTTTTCAATTTAAGTCGACCCAATATAATGGAGAAGAAGAGTAATTTAGGTTTTATGATTCTATTATTATACCATCCTACTTTCCATGAAAGTACATTGCTATGTTACACATCAAATCAAAACAAAAAAATAAATTATATAAACTTTTAAAAAAATAATAATAAGAAAGTAAATTAGGATGTTAGATTAGACAAACAAATGAAAATTGGATATAGCCCCCGATCCGGTGTTGACGTTTTTTCAAAAAATGAATTTCAAGATAAAGAAAAGAAGTTTACTCGATAAATAAAATGTTATTGACCTTAAGGTTAAAACTATAAAGTGAACTTTTCAATTGGAGGCGGGGAGTTGTAATCTTTTTACAGGGGCGCAAAAAGAATTAAGACACAACTATAAATTAGAACCGAAAGAAAAAATGTAAACAATATTAATAGTGAGTTTAGATTACCGAATAGTAGTTAAACATCGAGTTGATATATTACGTAATATATATGTGAGTGATACAAGTCATAAATTTCACATAATTTACATACAAATGAGAATAAAATAAAAGCCCACAAACCCTGAAAAAGCCTCAGAACTTTCTTGGACAAAAGGTTTAGATACCTTTAAAGTCTTTTAGCTGAATTTCCCGCCACTGTTGACCCATTTTTTTTAAATATCTTTAGATGGTCCAAGAAATGTTTCATTCTTTTTTACATTGAAGCTTATTTATTGGACGTTTTTCATGAAAACAAATATCGTTTTAGCATTGAAATTTGTAAAAATTTCAGTAATAGCATCGTACTTTGAAAAAAAGATATTTTTTTTAATAATATTTTTAGATGATCTGGGAAAGGTTAGTTTTTTATGTTAAAGTTCGTTTATAGGACATTTTTCTGAAAAAATTAGCATTGAACGTTGCAAAAAGTTCATTAATAGCATCGTACTTTTTGGAAAGTCCGATGCTATTAATGAACTTTTTGCAACGTTCTATTTGTTTGGCTGAATTTGTCCGTGTTTGTATTATTTTCAGAAAGTTGGTCGTTGTTTGTAGATTTGTTGCAATATTAGTCTGTGTTTGTATATTTTACATGAAAAATACGTTTTATTAATTAATTTTTTAACAGGTTTACTAAAATATGATCATAAGAACATGATCGATGTAGGTAATTTATGGCTAAAAGATGTAACCATAACCATAAATTGTGTCAACATTTCCTATTAATCTTTGAATGATGCATATAATCAATTACTACTAATCTATTAGTTATCTCAGTTTGTAAAATAAACTTTTATCGGTTCTTAACATAAAAAGAGGTTAAAACCCATTTCTAGTGGTGTCCCAGCCACCCTAAAATTCACTATTACATCAGCCCCTACCCCTTGACAAACACACACACAAAACTGAAAGCAAATTCCAATTTACACACATTCTTTTTGATTTTACTGTGATTAGTTCAAAATTTGATCATTTTTGCAATTTTGATCCTCATTTACCAATACCATAAATAGCAACATACTTAAACACACCCAAGATTGGGTTGATAATGCTTTTTCCGTTAGACATAACTTAGACTCATGTATGATTCCATGCAGATTGGTAATAAAGATGCATAAGATCAAACTCGTGTAGAGTGTATATGTTGAAATGAAGCACAAATAGGCAAAAATATTACCTTGATTCTTCAGAATTGTAGCACTATAACTCAGAAGCGGTTGAAAATGATCTCTAAAAAGTGGACGCGAATTCATCTTTCTGTAGCTTATACCCTCCTCTGAATAGTTACATCCTTTTGTAGCATACACCCTGCTCTCTGAATAATTGGAATCATCTGCACATTAAAGTGAAGCATACTTCTCAGAAAATTCGCTAACGAACTGCGATGGTTCTTAAGTTGGATGATGGTGCTTAAGTTGTATGACAGTTAAGCATTGTGGAGGTGCTTATTGCAATCAGTGGGTCTCTTGATCTACCGGTTGCGAGAAATCAAAAGGAAAAAAGTCTTAGAACAGATGCTTACAGAGTCAGCTTCCAGTTTCCTTTAATTTTTAGATCTTGTTGACCTCTCATAAGCCCTTCATTACCATCCATATCTTCCGATAAATGTCCGGCCATTCCACTGGAATTGAAGTTCCTCTGTTGACTTTTTGAATTTAGCTCAACTGAAGCAGTTCGATTCAAGCATAAAGCCAGATATGTAAACTAATAAAGTTCATTCGTCTCCACATAGTCAATGAAATAATATTAAAGAATGCGTAAGATGCAAGAGACTCAAAGATATGTAAACGGCCTCTCTTTGGTTGTAACCTAAACGAATTTCAGAAAAACGTAAGTCAGATAACCAATTTCAGATGAGTCGTTGATCAATTTCAACATCGTAAGGATCTTTGAGGAAGTTGTTTACCTTCTTGACTCATCGATCAACATAGAGGCGAATTTCACTTCATTGCGTATCGAGCCCTTCTCCTTCCACAGACCCCTCCTCCTTCTGAAAAGGCACGAAGACGGTGGAGTTAAGAGAAAGCCATCAATTAAAATAGGAGTAAACACCAGATGACTTAAGGACGGACCATATGGAAACTGAGAGAAAGGGGAGTCGGTCGGCGAAGCCTTAATGCAGGGAACTCGGGTGGAGATAAGTCATTTATATATAAACTCAAAATGGTAAGGGTTTTGACGGAGAAGATGGCCGGCAACATCGATCGATAATAATACAGTCTCCGATCGAGACCCGTAACAAAATATGATGCTTCTTCGACGGTCTTTTGCATCTGAAGATACGATGATGGAGTAAAGAATATGTCTAAGCAGCGATCGATGGAGAATACACAAATTCGACTCAGTGGCAGTGTAAGCGAGAAATCAAAGCGGCGATCGGTGGAGAAGAGCGTGCAACCAGAAGAGAAGGAAGTGAAGACGGTGAAGCGGTGTACTGAATAAGAGAACAAAAGAAGGAATAAGATCCGTATCCAACGACCCGCGTGACAAAAAAAAATCGCATGTTACGTTTCGAAAAATTACGCTTTTTAATATATAGATAAATATTATTCGTTCCAAATTCATAACCATTTGATTTAGTTATAAACAATCTCTTTTTTTTGTCATAAATGAAAATTTATGCAGAATTCATGGCACCTTTGTAAAATTTTATTGGATCTTTACTTTTTAAATGTTAGATACAAAATGAACTAATAATATGACTTAAAGTGGGTTTTTGCTTAAATGGTTTAAACCAAACCGAACCCGCCCAAACCGGAAACCGTTTAACCCGCTTTTAAGCGGTTCGGTTTACGGTTGGTTTGGCATTCAACTGTCACACCCTCAAACCGTATTGGCGGAAACGTTCAATGGTGGATGACTTTATGAACAATATCATAACAAGTTGAATTATAGTGATTCCAAGCAACACAACCATCATAAATAATTGTAAAGGTTACATAGTTCAATGTATCATGTTTCGATTACAATTACAAATGATAACAAAAATATTCAAAATGACGTCGTAACGTCCCTTCAACCAAGCTTGTGGTTTACCTTTTTAGTTTCTTGAGAATACAAGTAGTTGAAAAAGTGACAACAATTAAGTTGGTGAGTTCATAAGATTTTGCATAAGAAAAGTCCTTTGTTTAAAAACAATAATGTTGAAAACCAAGAAAATCCAATATTTTCTTATAAAATTGTCCAAGTCTTAAACGTCCAAGACTAAAATGTATAACATAGTTCGTATTTTTAAAAACCGTTAAAATGTATATTTCCACGTAAACTTATATAAAAATATAAAGTTGATTATTTTCCCATGTGAGACACCCTATAACCATGCTGTGACTAGTTGGCCTGCTGCGACGTTCTTCAGGCGTCGGAATGTTAGACATTTGACACCTCAGACCTGCCGGTCTAGCTGTAGCTAACAGCTCAGGTGCGGGGTTGTCAATCCCGTATAGATCTATACTCAAATATCACGCTCTCTTACCGAGACTCTGGTTATAAATTCAGGACTTATAGTAGGTACTTATAAAAGTACTGTGAAGATCCATCTCACAAAAATGTATGTATTCAATCAACTTGTTTACGTAAAATTTGTATATGAAAACTCTTGTAATTATCCATTATAATTTTTCTCATGATAATATAGTAATGTATAATAATTATATAATTTTATATAATTATTTCGTCTTGTTCAAAATGTCATAATAACCTTGTGTTCATAAACTATTCCAATAATAGTCTATTTTTAGTATACCATCGTGATAATAATATTTTTACGAATAATAACGAAATAACTTATTCAAACGATTATAAATATCATCTTTTAAGATATTTTCTACAAAAATGGTGTAATAACTGAAAGGTTTTCCGCAACCATGAACTAAATAACCTAAGTTCACATGCAACCTAGAAAAGATCTATGTTTTCTTACTTTGAACATGTAACTAATTCCTAAAGGCCAAACAAAATTAACTAAAAGAATAAATCAGAAAAACTAACCTTTAATTTTAATCTTGAAGCTAAGCAGCACAAGTGTCCTGCCTCAAATGATATCACACCCAGGGAGCCAGAGGAAGGTCACGAAAATTCCAGAGAGAATAATAGAATGATCACCTATAATGAGGTCTAGGGTTCCCTATTTATAGGGAAACAAGAAACCCTAGCCGTCAGCCATTTTCCGGATTATACGTACGCGCGTCGCGGCCTTTACATTTGCGCGCCGCGTGCCGCAATTCAACTATTGAATTTGTACGACTTTAATCCCTGACTTCCTGATTAATCTAATTAATGCCACAAAAATTAATCTAATTAATTCCTGACTAATTATTAATCAATCAATATAGTTTCTAATTAATATATTATCACTTTAATATATTAACAAACCATATCTTTTATTTCTATTGATTTATTAATATATTTCTCTCTGAACTTTCTACCAAACCTCCAGCTATGAGGGCAACCCAAATAGACTTTGCTTCTATTAATTATGTAAATACAAATTATTAGTCATGGCTTAGACACGTAATCCAATAGTCTCCCACTTGGATAAGTCTATGACTATAATCACCAATTTAACCTCTAATTAATCAGCAAACTGTAGCTTCCTAGAAACTGCTGCCGAACTCTGACCTAGTCAGTTCTGTCCATAGATAAGTGATCAGATGATCCTCCGTCCAACAAGATATTTTCAGACATGAGACATGGATTGAGATCAATCTCTGTCTGACACACTGTTTCCCGATTTCTGATTTTGCTTATGACTTTTAGACTTCTAATTGAACGAATCAATTCAGTCCTAGCTGGCCAGCGCTTTAGTCAACTTCAAAATCATCGAGTGGCCAACAGATATCTATTTCCCGTCTAAGTCAAGGGACGAATAAGCTTCGACTAATATGTTATATCTTTTACCCGACTAATCACTCACAACAGCACGTTTTATAACACCGAGTTACCGATGCGTTTTCGTACTATCAATGAACAACCGCCTTGCAAACTATAACTCATATCTCTCCACTTTAAGACCATAAGATATTATCGTCTCAACATTGCTCGTGATATAATCCATGAAGCAATCCATTGAGCGCGGGTTTATCCAATACTCAAATCTCCATTTCCAAGTACTCATGAACGTTGCAGCAATCTTATTGCTATGTCTAACTCCTTAGACAATCTACAAACCAATTCATGACAGTCTTCCTTCATACTTACTCCCTAAGAGTAAGAACGAATGTGGATATTTGAATAATCCAATTATTCAGGAAGTAAACATGCAAAAGCGAAACATAAAATCTGACCGGCAGCTACTCCTGCTTATTACCAAGTCTCCACGAGGTAATCACCAAGTCGGATTTATCATAACTATTATCGGTTTCTTATTCTCTTTTAAACTTTCAATTCAAGCCCTTTATATCTATGTCTATGACCTTTTTCACTCTTTCTATGTATCCAAGTGTCTAACACTTATACACTTTATTGCAGATGATCCTATCGGATACTCTTCCGATGATATCTCAATTTGTCATTTTGTCATTCTCTCTCACAACTCCATTTCGGTGATGTGTACCGTGACTGCCCATGGTTCTCGGGTCTTTAGTTTTCATGACTACACCCTAAGACAATTTCGAGGCGTCATGATGTGCCGGTGAACCACACGCGCTCCATCAGAAACCAACGAAATTCTTTAACCATGAAGTCCTACAGCACCACGTTCTGGTGTAAACAATTACCGATTTGAAAACCCTTTCAAATCAATCACCCTAATCATTTCCCAATGATTTCTCACGTCTGTTCAAAAATCCATTCAATATTCTCAGCCAGGCAATATCCTGAATCCAACTTACAATGCTCTAAGCATTAAGTCATCAGGATATGTTCATAACACTTCTGATTTGTCCAAGAGGCTCGAGGAACCTGATGTAATCTCATTCCAAGCCCTTTCGGAATCCTAAGATTACCAATAATCCTTGTATCATGATTTCCGGAAACCATTTCCTTTCAGGGACTCTTTCTTATGCATCTTGAATCCCATCAAGATCATATTCTCAACGGCTAAGTCAATACTGTCAGTCTCATCTATCTGATAGATGTCTATGAACTACGTGAGCATGTTGCACCTTCTTTGTTTCTTTCATGCCAATTCATTACACTTTGTAATGACAGGAAACTCCATTCCTGGGGTTATGCATCTTGAATCTCATCAAGATCATATTGGCAGAATTCTGATCTATCTAATATATGTTCACAACCACCTGAGTATGTTGTATCTCTTAAAGTCTTTCATAGCGAACCGTTTCTTAACACCAAGTCATTACACTTTGTAATGATAAGAGACGTTTCCTAGAACCAGTATGTAACCCACATATAATGATAGCAGATAACAACGATACTCTCACTGGCTTTGACACCGTTATATGACTCTTTCGGACTATTCACAAAATCCAAAACTTATGGCACATTTTGCGAAACCGAAATCCAAACCTTTCCGACATATTAAAGGAAATCTTTCAGGCTATTCACAAAATCCAAACCTTTTGGCCTATTTTGAGAATCCGAATATCCTTTCTTGCGAGATGCCCATGGGACGAATCCCGGGGCCGTGTACCCTTTTGTAATGGCATGCTCTATGTGAGTCCCTATTAGTGTGCCGGTAAACCACACACGCTCCACTAACGACTCACACTATGCTACGCAGAATCCTCTCAGATTACATCTTCTATTGAGAGTGCTTCTCTCAGAATCAATTGCTTGACTCCAAGTGATGACTCATTCAACCAGATGTTCTGTAAGTACATTTCTATGTTTCCTTCTTTTTATGATTCAATTACTCCCACTGGTTCTTAGACCAGTTGTAAAGATCAATCAAACTGTCACGTAGACTGTGTCTCGCGGTAAGGTTCTCTTATTTGGCAGCAACTGGGCTCACCAATGCTTCCAGCAGTCGGATTACTTATCCGTACCATCTTTAGTGTTTTACCACTACCCAGTATATCACCTAAATCATAACTCCTTATGACAGTGACAATAACTACTGGTCAAGCGAAGAGAGGGTATGTCAGGTTTAACAGGAATCTAATTCCTGGTCAAGTCCCAGTGGTGACTAAAGGTTCTTTCACTTGGCTAATCCCTGAACTCATTCAGAATTATTCTTACTCCCACTGTTTCCTTAGAACTTGAGTTCTTTCTAAAAGTACTATTCTTTCAAAGGATAACCGGAGTGGCCAATGAAACGACATTGCTGATCAGTTTCAGGCTTATCATGAGATTCAGACGAATGCTACATGACCCTGGACTTTCTATGTACTAGTGGGACGATCCCAGCTTTACATTTCAGACAGTGTCAACATAACCTACTTAGTCTAAGATGTGGTCGGAATATGGCTTCTGCGGTCTGACTGGTTGAATATTCAATTCATTGAAATATTAATCGGAAATGTATCCAGTGTATCTTATACACCGAGGATCAAAACTATTTCGATCGATGCTCCATCATCTTCCCTAAGACACATTATAACCATTAGTGTTCTTGGAAGAGGATAAACTGTGAAACATTTTCTCAGTCTATGTTGTTACTCAGGTTCTGTTGATCTTATGCTTCTTTTGAAATCTTTGAACACTTCAAGGTTCCAATCAATCGCTTATTCCGATAAACGAAGCCATATTTGTCAAACCATTTTGCAAATATCATGAAGCATAACTAATCGTGTTATGTTCGAAGATTCGAGCAATACACAGTAACTTATGTGTCTGTTGCTCAAAATCTTAATACCTTTACAGTTCCATGTAAATTTATGACTTTGTTAATATTGTTCAAGACATGCAATCATCACCTGACTCCAAGTCAACTGATTCCAAAATCCTATCCATTGGATCTTTGGGCGATTCCTTTCTTGCCACAATTAATTTTATTAAGCACTCAATTCATCATGTGACTCTAAGTAAAATGATTCCAAAGTCCTATCCAACTGGACCTTTGGTTGAAGTGATTCTCATAAAATTCACTTTAACAATCATAAAGAACACAATTTACAAATCCAATCCTATTGGATGTATCAACATTCAAGTTATTACCATTTACGTCATCAACACATTCACACAACATTTCGAGGACAATTAAAACAATCATGTTTCAAAAAAAAATAATTTCATTAAACCAGAATTATCCTCAGAACAATGTACTATGCGAATCCATGTAGTATGTATCTATAAACTAATAACAAGAACAAATATCTAGCTTAACTCAAAAACCGCACGAGCTCCAGATCCAATCCGAATATGCTCCTGTGCGACACCATCCCGCATCCTCCAGAGTTCGTGCATACAGAGCAAATGTGTGAAACACATCCTGTATCAAGGAAATGAGGATCAGGTGTTCTGAATTCTAAGATATTTATGAGTTTACCAAACGGTTTGGCTTTGGAGCATCTTTCCAATCTTTCTGTGACTGTGTCCTACCTTGTGGATTCCCAGTTTGAAACATCGAACAATCGGTCCAGACGATCTGGATCATTTCTTGATGCACCTTAATACTGAACTCAATCCTGAAGCAGCTGAATTAATGGAACTATGCTTCTCCATGAACGATTCATACAGAGTCGACATTTAATGCACTTCCACGATTGTCTTATCCGGTTACCCTTTCTGTTCATCTGGATGAACAGATCAGCGAGTTGAGCTAATGCTTAACTCCTGATCCCAAAGGGAAACCAGTTTTATACTGTTCGCTTATGTATCCCTCAATCTCGGGAACACGCAAACTAGTGCTACTTCCTTCTAGCTTGCAACTTCAAGCTCTTTGAAGATCCTAGTTCGTTCCCTTTATTGAACCAGTTCACGGAACCTTTCCTGAACTAGCTGTGCTAACTTATCAGACCCCAGGAATTCTAAATCCCTGCGGAACTCGGGGTTAATGATCAATAGCATAAGGCAACGAACTTCCTTGGACTCAATAGTCAAGGAGTCATGCTCATCACAAGCTGCTGTGTGATGCCATGTTTAGGAGCGGACACTCAGTCGGATATGGTTCGCCAGCAAAACTAAGAACTATTCTCTAATTGCAAAACCATATCACATAGTTCAGGCCAGTCAGCCTTACCATACTAAACAGGTGCTTTTTGAAGCTCTCAGAAATGGGTGAAGGAGGAGAAGGAGGAGAATGACGTTTTCTTCAGACATATATAAAATTTGAATTTATTCGTTTAATTAATCCTTTTAAATAATTACCCAATATATATTATTTAACAAGGCTAGGATCCAAAATACCCGAACTATGCTGTGAAGAGGGATGCCGTAGTCACAACACAGTGGTCATTAAGGTAGATAACTTTTATCAATTTCAGTCTTATGAAATTCCTAGATCTGTGAGATTCATTGAACTGTTCAATGGCATGTTTTGTAACATCCCAAAATTTTTGGGTAAATTTAAAAAAAAATTTAAACGAAAACTTCAATATAAGAAAAGCCACTTAATTAATTTTCATAAAATTCCATAACTTATAAGTTTAATGAAAACACCCCAGGATTAACATAAGTTAACGAAATCTCAATATAGCGGAATATTAATTCAAAAACAGTCCTCCAATGAAGCAGCACAGTGTATACACGTCACGCCTTGCCATCCATGGTACCTGATGTACCTGAAACAATAGTTTATATAGGGAAAGGGTAAGCACGAAGCTTAGTGAGTTCCTCAAAATACCATACGATCCATCACATAACATACAACACATCATAACCATTCATATGTCTGTGAGACTCGCGGGCTATCCATGTTCCGCTGAAGACTCACGGGCAATTCTCGTTCTGTCTTATCGCTCGCAGGCTTCTCCCGTTCCGTCTAATGACTCCCAGGCTATTCCCGTTCTGCCTATTGGCTCGCGGGCTATCCCGTTCCGTCTAATGACTCGCAGGCTATTCCCGTTCCGCCTATTGGCTCGCGGGCTATCCCGTTCCGTCCACAAACAATCATTATCATAGCAATAATTCATACAATTATCATAACAGGTAAGATCACCTTAGTCTAACATATCTTCCTTCCTACGCATGCAATATCACCTATAGTATAGTGAGAAGAATCACCTGATTATAGTTGACTATATCGTTTATCTTTCTCGGCTTTGTATTTCCTTCAACTTTAACTGTTAACATAATAAGAAATCTATCATTTCTTAATCATTAACTATATTGTAGTCGCATCATTAAACCCTTCAGTAATTCCAATATGATACTCCATGATTTATCAAGTAAAGAACAGTCAGGTAGAAGATTAGATGGGGTGGCAGGATCCTTTCAGCATTTTAGCCTTTCGGAAAATCCAACAACCAGATCCCAAGTAATCGGTCTAGTCACCGTCCTCGTAAGTAAATCAATCGGTATTATTTTCGGAATTACGAATTGTTATAATAACGACATTTTAAGGTTTTTGTTTACTATTGTTAGAAATGAGTATAATATAACATATGTTATACTTATTAAATATTCTACTTCTTAACACAAAAACTATTTTACAATACCTAATTAAGCTATAGAAAGGTTTGTAGTTACCTTATGACCATTCGTCGGGATCTATAACTCCTTCGTTAGGCTTTCGAGCTTCTTACGCTCACTTGCTTACACTCTAGTGCTTAGAAACCTCTATATATTGGATTGAGATTTGTTGGTGTAGTTTATGAGATGTTTTGGGGGGTATTTATACTTGAATTCTTGAATAAAAAATGGCATGACACTTTTGACAAAAGATTTTAATAATATAATTTTGTTGAAATTAAAGGCCTTCTAGAATCAGTCTGTTCAAGACTGGTTTAGCCGATCTTAAACCCATTAAATTCACGTTTTTATTTGATATTCAGAAAATTCATCTTAATACCTTTCCAGGGATGTATGGTATGTATTTATACGATTTTTCTATGATTTATTATGATTTTTTTGAAAACAGACTATCTAATCTGTCAATTTCAAACTACTTAGTGAAGATTGCATTTTTAACCATATATAACTCCACTTTCAAGCTTACAACTATTTTTAAGAATTGTACTAGACTCAATTTGTAAACTTTGTGCACTAGTTTGAGGTCCAAACAATGTTCCTATAATTAATTATGATTTTTCTAAAAACAACACAAAATGCTGATTTTCATATGAAATTGTAACTAAAGTTTTTCTTAGTTTTTTTAACTACCAACATCATATAATTCCTAACACTCTTATTTTAAGTATATGTTATAATCAGGATACGGGTCTTACAAGTCTCCCCCACTTATTTGGATTTCGTCCCGAAATCCGCATTCTCGAACTCCTCTATGTATTTCCCATCGAGTCGTTATGTCCTTCAAAAATCCTCCTCGTCTTATTGTCGAACCTTTACAAGATTTAATTATCTTTCCCTTTCAACATTCACATACCTCTGTAATAATGCATAAGGTCTTATTATTCTCATTCACTCCATACTTTTTTTCTTCTAATTACTCTAGATGTACAAAAAAAAACTCTAACTGTTTCTCACAGTCCCACACATCGACTTGACCGGCTACTATCTACAGTACATATTTAGTACTTTCTAATCTACCTATATACATAGTTAACCTAGTTAACTTGCAACACCTAATTTTTAACACTATTTTGTATTTATATGAATTCGTCATATTTCAACACACATTTGCCTCAATTCAACATTTCTTTTAAATACTTTTTGGCTAAATAAGTCTATTTTTGTAGAATCTCCAAATTTTTGTGTTCCACCGAAATATAAAATTTACATCATCCTTTGTAAGTTTTTTTTTTTTGAGTACTGAACACTCTTTAAACTATTTCCATTATATGGAGACATAAAATTTTGTTTTATTTCAAAAAGTCTCTTTATTATCTCGTTCTCACCAGTCAAGCAGAGAATTTTGAAAAAATGTCACTTGGGGTAGTGAAAAGTCGCATCTACTGTAGTTAGTTTGAATTTCGGTAATTAAAACGTGAGGTGTCCTTTCAGTTCCGTGTGTCCTTTCGGTTCCAGCTGCAAGATACTATATATACAGGTATGTAGTATCATTCATTTTCAGTCTCGTCCTCTTTTATCACTAGTTTGTTCATAAACGAACTCATATTTAAAGCCGAGTCATGAAAAACAGATCTTCAATGGGCGATCTGTCGAACCCTGGACCTGGTTTTCCGCAAGGAGAGGGTACTTCAAACCAAGAATTCTTAATAGAGTTCGGTGACTCTAACATTCTAGACATATATCATCCATACTTCGATTACCTTGCTAATGTTTTGTTTGATTTTGAATTATGGTACAGTCTTCCAGATATACTACCAATAGAGCCTCTCCACGATGAGCCGGAAATTTTTCCTGAGTTGAACATTAACTCAGATGATCCGGTGCATGCATCTGACTTTGCACTTGATCAGACTCTATGCCTTCTACCAGGTTAAATTCTTTTGAATGATCCATTTATAAGTATTCTATTTTGTTTTATCATTTGACATGTGTTATTTGTAGACCCATTTGTGGATGGTCTAACTGAGTACAATCCATTCATGGACGTGCACCCAACAAGCAGTGAGTTTGTCCCCATGAATCAAGAATTCATGGCTGGTATTCAGGATGAGAATCAATTACAGAGGACTCATAACATAAATATTGAATTGAATCCCGAGTTTGGGGTTGGTTTTCAATATCAAGATCATCTTCGGTTGATTCAAAGGAATCTAGAAGGATTTCAGAATCCTGGGTTTTTAGTTGAAAACCAACAATTACTACCGATAGAAGCCACTACTTTTGATGAATCAATGTTCATCTTTGGGTCAGAAAATCAGGATCATGTTCAAATGATCCAGAATAATACAATTGGATTCGAACCTTCTAGTTCAGAAAACATAGCAGGAGGCAGTGGAAGAGGTTTCAGACATTTATTAAGTAGGGAAATAATAGCTGAACACTTTAACGAACCAATTGAGAAAGCTGCGAAGGAACTCAACATTGGAACGACACAATTAAAAAAACGCTGTAGAGAATTAGGTATCAATCATTGGCCCCAACGACAACTTACGAGTTTTCAAACCCTTATTGATCGTGCTGAGGTAAAGAACTACATTTTTTTAATTCCTTTATATCATAAGGTTGAAATTACTAAAGTTATTTGTGCCACAGGAATTTGGTAATGAATTTATTGAGGCAACAGAATTATCGGGAGATTTAATACCCAACCTAAAAAAAGAAAAAGAAGCGATAATTGAAGGGTCACAATCGGGTCTAACAGACGACACAAAGAAGCTAATACAAGCTGCTCATAAGGTTGTATTTAGGAAAAGAAAAATTCAGGAAAAGGGGGAAACTTCATCAAGAACTCATACACAGCAGCAATCTCCGCCATCTAATTCTGATATGAGTAGTATTAACCCTGGCTTACTCGAGTCTTCGAGTGAGGAGAATTTTTGAGGCTTTGTAGGTGACCTAGCCTGGTTTCCTCCTTCTTATAGCTACCCCCAACTGGTTCCGAATTAGAGCCCTTCCTCATCACTGCCCTACTTACACACGCCCCAAATGAGTCAATATTTAGCCCCTAATCATGGGGTTACAGGTTCCAACCCTATCGAGACCCGATACCTTGGAGCTCCTCCTCCAATAACTGAAAGCATACCACTTCCAAATCCTCGAGAGGTACAAGTCAACCTAATGATGACAAATAGTGGAGTGTAGAAGATATTCTCTCGCTTCTTTCTGATTCTCCAGTTTAGTAGTTCTGTAAACTTTTCTTAATGTATTAATATAAAGTTGTAGTAATGAATTAAACATATCGACGTGTTACTATAATTTTAATAATTTCATCGATTCAATATAATATTCATGTTGTTCCCTTAATTTTGTATTCCTCTCCCACTTGGACTAAAGTCCAAGTCTGTTTATTCGATTTATAACTTTTTTTTACGAGCCCTTACTCTCGAACAAAAAACAAGCCTACTCTGCTCAGCCAACAACTTGCATCGGGGGCAAACACTATCTCAATAAACATGTTTCGATAATGTAAAGACGTTTACATCAACCACCATATGTTAGTCATCCGCTTGCGACCCTAGTCAACACCTCTATCGTCAGTTACCTCAATCACGAGTGAGTGATCCAAACTCTCAACCCACACGACCTGATCAATCACTCAAGCAAGATCAATACAAGGGTAGGTAGCCCCACTATTACACAGCACTAGGCATGTACAGAGTTGACTCAAAAATACCCGCCATCATCCCAGGCGCCGCTTGCACCTCTTTGACCGTGAGTTGGAAAACTCACCCTTGCATCCTCTAGTCCCTGTCTGACTTGTGCGCCCATTAGTTGCATGAAAAATAGCTACCACAATAGCATTTTGGCATTCTCCCTTTCAACAGTCTTTAAGCTCAGTAATCAACTTAAGCATGATCGGTCCAACCAAACTAGTACGATCGCATCTTAATTGTTCCTACTGAACCTCACAATCAACATTCAAAAATTGAATGGATAAAAGTTTACCACATTACACTAGCATTTAAGTTAATTATGCTAGACACTCACATACTCAGCTCCTTGGATCCTTCGTGACGAACTCCCGACTCAAACGCAGATCCTGTGCTTTCGATAGTAGGAGCTCTACTACTACCTTCCACACCTATCCATGTTCGTTCCAAGACCCGTCTCGAAATATCCAATTAGCTTCTCACCGATAATTTTAACACATATGCCCTTACAAGGCATATGTCAACCCTTCTAGGGATACTTGGAATCCCACCCCCACCCTGCTATTCTAACTAAGACGGAACTTCCTCCAGTGATGACAAATTGTTTCGCGAATGTAGTTGTATACAATATCGAACTAAACAGTCTTTCAAATAAGAGAATCTTCCCTAAGGCAACAACCAAACAAGGAACATGCAATAAGGTCAACTCACACATTCTATGACTATTCAGTCCATATTTTATACAACTTAGTAGAAATCTCTAAGCAACCTATCGGCACTAGCATACAGTTCTATTAGCAAATAGCAGATAATAATACAACAATGTGTGATCTCTACCAGGCATTTCAGCAAACATATATTATATGTTTTTTTTTAACATCCAGAATATTAAATACTTAACCCTTTTCTCATACTGGCGTCGGCTGGCGGTACACACTGTGTCTTCAGTTCACCCTTCATAAAACATCTTTCTTTCGTAAAAATGTTTTAAGAAAACTCTTAAGCCTCAACTTGAGTCCAGAACTCACTAAGTGAGCCTGATTCTCTCAAGCTGTGCTCTGATACCAACTTGTAACATCCCAAAATTTTTGGGTAAATTTAAAAAAAAATTTAAACGAAAACTTCAATATAAGAAAAGCCACTTAATTAATTTTCATAAAATTCCATAACTTATAAGTTTAATGAAAACACCACAGGATTAACAGAAGTTAACGAAATCTCAATATAGCGGAATATTAATTCAAAAACAGTCCTCCAATGAAGCAGCACAGTGTATACACGTCACGCCTTGCCATCCATGGTACCTGATGTACCTGAAACAATAGTTTATATAGGGAAAGGGTAAGCACGAAGCTTAGTGAGTTCCTCAAAATACCATACGATCCATCACATAACATACAACACATCATAACCATTCATATGTCTGTGAGACTCGCGGGCTATCCCTGTTCCGCTGAAGACTCACGGGCAATTCCCGTTCTGTCTTATCGCTCGCAGGCTTCTCCCGTTCCGTCTAATGACTCCCAGGCTATTCCCGTTCTGCCTAATGGCTCGCGGGCTATCCCGTTCCGTCTAATGACTCGCAGGCTATTCCCGTTCCGCCTATTGGCTCGCGGGCTATCCCGTTCCGTCCACAAACAATCATTATCATAGCAATAATTCATACAATTATCATAACAGGTAAGATCACCTTAGTCTAACATATCTTCCTTCCTACGCATGCAATATCACCTATAGTATAGTGAGAAGACTCACCTGATTATAGTTGACTATATCGTTTATCTTTCTCGGCTTTGTATTTCCTTCAACTTTAACTGTTAACATAATAAGAAATCTATCATTTCTTAATCCTTAACTATATTGTAGTCGCATCATTAAACCCTTCAGTAATTCCAATATGATACTCCATAATTTATCAAGTAAAGAACAGCCAGGTAGAAGATTAGATGGGGTGGCAGGATCCTTTCAGCATTTTAGCCTTTCGGAAAATCCAACAACCAGATCCCAAGTAATCGGTCTAGTCACCGTCCTCGTAAGTAAATCAATCGGTATTATTTTCGGAATTACGAATTGTTATAATAACGACATTTTAAGGTTTTTGTTTACTATTGTTAGAAATGAGTATAATATAACATATGTTATACTTATTAAATATTCTACTTCTTAACACAAAAACTATTTTACAATACCTAATTAAGCTATAGAAAGGTTTGTAGTTACCTTATGACCATTCGTCGGGATCTATAACTCCTTCGTTAGGCTTTCGAGCTTCTTACGCTCACTTGCTTACACTCTAGTGCTTAGAAACCTCTATATATTGGATTGAGATTTGTTGGTGTGGTTTATGAGATGTTTTGGGGGGTATTTATACTTGAATTCTTGAATAAAAAATGGCATGACACTTTTGACAAAATATTTTAATAATATAATTTTGTTGAAATTAAAGGCCTTCTAGAATCAGTCTGTTCAAGACTGGTTTAGCCGATCTTAAACCCATTAAATTCACGTTTTTATTTGATATTCAGAAAATTCATCTTAATACCTTTCCAGGGATGTATGGTATGTATTTATACGATTTTTCTATGATTTATTATGATTTTTTTGAAAACAGACTATCTAATCTGTCAATTTCGAACTACTTAGTGAAGATTGCATTTTTAACCATATATAACTCCACTTTCAAGCTTACAACTATTTTTAAGAATTGTACTAGACTCAATTTGTAAACTTTGTGCACTAGTTTGAGGTCCAAACAATGTTCCTATAATTAATTATGATTTTTCTAAAAACAACACAAAATGCTGATTTTCATATGAAATTGTAACTAAAGTTTTTCTTAGTTTTTTTAACTACCAACATCATATAATTCCTAACACTCTTATTTTAAGTATATGTTATAATCAGGATACGGGTCTTACATGTTTAATCTCGGATATGCCCCACCGTTTGTGACTGGGATGCCGAGGATCACAAACCGGGTGTGAATAACCATGCAAATTAGCTTGGTACTATCGGGGTCCATTATCATCTCAAATTGATGTGCCGGTTAACCACACAAGCTCCATCAACAATGATAACACCCGAGAAACCCATTGCCACTCTTTATGAACCCCCATTGTTGTGCCGGTAACCCACACACGCTCCACCAACGTTTCATAAAGTGCAATGTGCAATTTCATGGGTTAGCATCAAATTCACATTTTTTCTAAAGTAACTAGATTGGGAATTCTTGTACGGGTTCTAGTACTTTGATCATTATACTTTTAATGATTAAGCGGTCCTATCAAAACTGTTCGGCTAACGACCCTCCACTGATTAGGCGAGCGGTGGGTGAGAGTGAACACCCATTAGACCGCCATTTTATAGGCAGTCTCCTTATACCCACTTTATAAACCAGCTTCGTGAATGAGGCCTACTAATGATTTGACTAACCAATTTATCTCATACATATAATATTAACCTTTAATAATATATATAAGATGTATTTTAAATCTTTTAAAATATTCCTGGTTTATCTTTTAATTTCCTGAAATTTAACTATTAAATTTCAAATTAAATTAAGCCTTTAATTTGATTTAATTTATCTTTTAATTAAACTATTAATTAAATTAATTAAATCTAGATATTTTAAACCTTTTAAAATATTTTAGGATTTATCCTTTAATTTTCGAAATTTAACCATTAAATCAAAATTAAATTAAATCCCTTGAATTATCTTTTAATTAAACAATTAATTAAATTAATTCAAATATAGATAGGTTTTTCCAAATTAATCAAATCAATTTAAACTTATCTTAAACCCCTAATTATCGAATTCAAACAAACTGGGTTTAAGGTTATCCATTTAATTAACCAATTAAAGTTACCAAAAATAGAAAACCTCCTAAAACCCTAACCAGGAAAATCGAAAAAGAAGGGGGGAGGGGCTAGGGTTTCAAAAACCCTAAACCCCAAAATCGAAATCAGGCCCAAAAGATTTATAAACAATAAACCCTAATTAGGAAAACTATTACAGCCATTCAATAAGAAAACAACCAAATGCTCTGATACCACTGAAAGGTTTTCCGCAACCATGAACTAAATAACCTAAGTTCACATGCAACCTAGAAAAGATCTATGTTTTCTTACTTTGAACATGTAACTAATTCCTAAAGGCCAAACAAAATTAACTAAAAGAATAAATCAGAAAAACTAACCTTTAATTTTAATCTTGAAGCTAAGCAGCACAAGTGTCCTGTCTCAAATGAGATCACACCCAAGGAGCCAGAGGAAGGTCACGAAAATTCCAGAGAGAATAATAGAATGAGCACCTATAATGAGGTCTAGGGTTCCCTATTTATAGGGAAACAAGAAACCCTAGCCGTCAGCCATTTTCCGGATTATACGTACGCGCGTCGCGGCCTTTACATTTGCGCGCCGCGCACCGCAATTCAACTATTGAATTTGTACGACTTTAATCCCTGACTTCCTGATTAATCTAATTAATGCCACAGAAATTAATCTGATTAATTCCTGATTAATTATTAATCAATCAATATAGTTTCTAATTAATATATTATCACTTTAATATATTAAAAAACCATATCTTTTATTTCTATTGATTTATTAATCCCATAATAAACCAACCTTTCTCTCTACCGAACTTTCTACCAAACCTCTAGCTATGAGGGCAACCCAAATGGACTTTGCTTCTATTAATTATGTAAATACAAATTATTAGTCATGGCTTAGACACCTAATCCAACAATAACTTGGTTATAACCATTTTTGGTAGAAAGTAGTATTTCCGGTTACAAAACGGAGTTTTTACTAGTTTTCGTTTTTATGACGTTTATATCAACGATCTAGTATTTTTACACACTTTATTTATAGTTTTGTAACTTTTACACAAACATTATATATCACAATGTTTATAATACATAGATCTAACCATATTTCATGTCAAAAACGTTTTTACACAACTACTAGTTTTATAAACTTGTGTAAAAACATTATTTATAGCATGTAAACACATATAATCTTGTGTAAATCATTATTTTTAACATGTAAACTTGTATTCTCCCCCAAAAAGTTTAGAAAAGATGAAAATGAGGGGTATGAACTCACCCTTGATGCGTGCTTTGCTTAGAAATAAGATAGTTCTTGCGGGATTTACGGTAGAATGCAAGATCTAAGCTTTGTAGCTCGAAGGACCCTTGGACAAAACTATTACCCAATAGTTTTACATTGATGTTAGTGTGTGTAAATGGAATAAAACTTGTATAATAGTGTTTAAAATCACTAGATGAAGTAACTTACCAAGAATGGGATGATTTGCACCTAAAATGGTGAAAGATGGTGGTGTTTTGTGGTGGTTTGATGTGGTGGCTGTTTTAAGAGGTGGTGGTGGTGGAATGTTTGATGCTTGAGCCGAGAGTAGAGAGTAAGAGGGAAGAAAAGTTTGGGTGATTTGGTTAAATGAAGTCTTTTAATCCTTAACTAGTTTATATATTTAAATTTTAGAGTTTGACTTTTGATGTATAGGCTTTCAAATCCAATTTAGGGCTTTGAGACTTGTGATTACATAGGGAATGTGTGATGATCAGCCGATGGGTATGGAGGGAGGGGGGTAGGGTGGGGTGGTTTTTAAATAAAATAGCAATCTACTTATATAATTGTGATTTTTATAAAATCGTAAGACGTTTTAGTGAAATTTTATGAGTTTTTGACGTAACGAAGTTCTAAATAATTATTTTGTATAAAAACATTGTCAAACATTTATTTTGATTGAATTATAACTCGTTAGACGTTGAAATACGCGTTTAAGCGCAGTATTCTTCCGATTTCGTAATTTTCGGCATTTTACCGAAAATTGTATTTGGTTTTGAAATTAAATACTAGATAGTATTACGTTCCATAATATATGATTTGTTATTCCATATTTGATGTTTAAGACGCCACATTTTGTATTTTGAGTCCAAACTCTGTGTACATTTATCCGTTCACAGCGATTTAATTGTTGTAACTTTCACATACGAACTCCGTTTTCGACGTTCTATATATCCACAGGTTCGTATTTATGAGTAGATCGTTTTATGAATATTATTATTCTCAAAATAATAATTGTACGATTATCGAATTTTTTACGCTACAGTAGTTTACTGTCCGTATTTTTGGCATTTAATCAATAATTGTTTTGAATTAGTGTACGTAGTATTATAATATCTAATAATACATCGTAATATCATGGAAAATTACTTTTCAATATATGGATTAACATACGCTTCGTTTGACTACAGTTGACTTGCGTTGACCAAAATTTACTATTGTCACATCAACCCCAAACCGCCTAACCCAAACCGCCTAACCCGCGAAACCGCAAAATCGCCCGTTGCTCACCCCTAGTTTTAAGTACAAGGATTGGTTCCCAGTTGGAATAAATTTGGGGCCCACCTATTTTAGGATGAAAGTTGAGACCCATATGTTAAAATTTTTTCCAAAAAGTAATTTACTTCATTGTTGATTTTTTTAGAACAACTTTTGTCTACAACCTGTTAAGTGTTAAGTTTAACAAGTTAGCTGGTTTCGGCCATATTGACGGTGAAACCCTTTTGAGGGGACGAGTATTGATGACTGGATCGATAACGTAGTAACAGCAGTGATTGAAACAAAAAAACCATATTAAAAGGGTAAAAGATTGGCATCTGTCTGATCTAAAATATATGTAATACCTTATGTAAAATATAAATATAATACCAGGAAAATTACAAAAAAAAAATTATAAAAAAACCTTTTTTTTTATTTAACCATTAAAATTTCATTTATTCTAATAAAATCGTCAATTTTTGGAAAAAAAAAAGTTAACCGAACATTATGACCTGAAAAAAACCGGTAACAATGACTTTAATAAAACTTTTTACCAAAAAATAGTGATGTTTTCTGAATCTTACAAATCGATGGTTAAGCTGAATTTTGGCAAAATACAGTGTTTATTTCGTAATTAGCCCTACATAATATTTAAACTTTAACTTATATAATTACGAAAAAACACTATATTTTATCATTTTTTCTGGTTTAGCCACCAAATTTTCATTTGTTTTAATAAACCATAAATTTTTGAAAAAACAAAATTTAATCCAACCATTATGATCTGAATAACCGGTAACAATGACTTCTATGAAATTTTTTTACCAAAAATTGATGGTTTTTCTGAATTTTTTAAAAATTGATGGCAAAACTAAATTTTTGGCAAAATAATTTTTTTTTCATAATTAGCCATATAATCTGAATTCCTAAAAACAAGAACTAAGTTAAATATGTTTGAGTAACACATATGTTTATTCCTTAAAGAACAAGACTAAAAAATTGATTGTAAGATTATATTGGAAGGGTTAAAAAGACAACTAGTATATTGTTTTGTGTTTCTAAGTTACGTATGTTTGAGTTAGACATGTTAATTTCTAAAAAAACAATAACTAAAAAGGTTTCCATATTCGTTTATGTTAGGAAAGACAAAACTGCAAAATTGGTCCATGTGGTTCGTTAAAAACTGTGAATTAGTCCAAAAAGTTTTCAAGTTACATGGGACGTTTAAATTCAGGAATTTCCCGTGGTTTTGATTCCTGACATATTTAAAAATACTATTTTTATCCTTTTAATTTCTTTTTTTATTTTTTAATACCCATTTTAATATTTTTAAAAAAAAAAAACGAAATCCACCCACCCACCCCACCCCCTTTCCATCACCGACCTCACTCTCTCTCCGTCCTTCTCTCTCTTTCTCTCATTCTCCTATTTCCTATGTTGTTCTCGGCCCTTCTCCAACCTTCCCACCGGTATTTATGCTACTTTTGAAGCCATCTTCGATTTATTCAACCTCTAACTCTCCAAAGTTTTATGGTTGCTTGTGATCAACATGTTTCCTTTCGGCATATGGTTTGATTGTGAGCTTTAATATTCTATTTTGCAAATGTTTACCAAAAGAAATATCAAGGCGGTGAAGATATTGTTCTTAATCTAACTTTTTCGAGCATTAATTTCCGATGTTGGGTGAAACTCAACTCGTAACTTGGCGAGGAAACATGAATAGTGTTGCAGTCATGACGGTGTCTGATCCCCTTTGTCCAATACCAAACCTGCAGATCGGGCCTCTCATCCAAAATGGTACCTTTTTCTCGATCTATAAATGGTGGAAAGCAAATGAAACATCTGGATCTTGTTATGTGAACAACTCCACTCAAACAAGGCGAGGCAATTTCAAAGGGATGAAGAATATGGTTGCCCATCTGTATAATTCGAAGTCTGATTTTGACTTTTTTTTTGTCAAAAATTGTTCTTTGAGGCCGATGAATCTCTTCATAAATCAACATCCCTTTAGAGTATCTTTATGGAAATGAAACAAAAGGGTGTTTATCTGCCGAACCACCCGGTAACGAGAAAACCCTTTTGGCTAGGGCAAGCACCAGAGAAGCTAGTGTGTTGTTTGTATCATGTGTTGCATCAGAATTCTTTGATGAGTGGGTGTTAAGGAAAGTAGAGTATGATCTTCAGTGTGGGATCTGTAGCAGGTAGATTTTCATTAGAAATGGGAGGTTAGGGAAGAAAATGGCACAGGAAAGAAAGAGAGAGAGAGTGAGAGAGTGTGTGTGTGTGTGTGAGTGAGTGAGTATGTGTGAGGCCGGTGGTGGAAAGGGGTGGGGTGGGGTGTGTGGATTTCTTTTATTTTTAAACAAAAAATTATTAAAATAGGTATTAAAAATATGAAAAAAGAAATTAAAAGGGTAAAATAGTATTTTTCAAATCTGTCGGGACCAAAACAACGAGAATTCCTGATTTTGGACGTCTCGTGGAAACTTTTTGGACTCAATCCACAGTTTTTGACAAACCACAGGACCAATGTTATAGTTTTATCTTTAGGAAATCAAAGTTTTATATTAAAGGATAGTAAATTATAAAATGACAAAATTGCAAAAATGTCTGTGTGGTTTGTCAAAAGTTATTACTTTTGTCCAAAAAAATTGGTACTAACATCACTGTTCTAAAATAAGAATTTTATTGCGGCTTTTGTCCTTCATAATGTTGAAAGTTTGGATTATCATCGGAACTACTGCCTCAACCACAGCAGCCGCCGACAGCGGATGTTCAATCACCACACATGCCCTAGATTTCAACATTCAGCATCGCCGACCCTTCATCGACATTCGGAGCATCCCCAGATTTGACGCCCTTCTCCATTTACTTTGTTTTTAACCTACAACAAATATGGTTCTGACTAAAATATGTTGTCATGAAACTCATTTTTCTCTCAAAGATCTATTGTGTACTCATTTGGGAGGAACAATGTTTTGTAGGTCCACACTCCAACTAAACATTCATTGAAAATCGTTCATTTTCTCTCCATTTTCTAATTTTATTTTTGCAAATTCGAACTCGGTGTGTTCGTTTGTAATTTTGGAAGTTTGTATTTTAGGTTCCAGGAAAATAATTCATCATTTTTAGTATTTAGTTTAATCTTTATATGGATGGTGGACTATGATGGTGCTGGTTTTAGATGGGACTGAAGGAGGAAGAAAATGAGTGGGATGGAGTGGGTGTATGTAGATTTCTAATTAAGTGCTAACATTAATTGTAAATACGAATAAAAGATAAAATATATTAAAATTGACATAAATGTCATGTCACATGCGTTAAAGACCAACCACACGAACAACTAAAATCATAGGGACCAAGTGGGTATTGGTTTTGATGATCGACTACATCAATATTTTTTTACCTTTTAATTAGAGTAAATTACACGAATGGTCCATATGGTTTGGGATAATTTGTGCGCTTGATCCCTAACTTTTTTTTAACTTGGACCGTCCCTATGGTTTGATTTTATTGCGCGCTTGGTCCTGATTGCCTTAAAATGACTATTTTACCCTTAATTATTTATTTTTTAATTTTTTTGTTATTTATTTATTAATTTTAAATTAAAAACAAAAAGCAAAAAGAAAATCTTATAAGGATGTTTTCAGCTATGCATACATCCGGCCTTTCTCTTTACCTTAATTTTAGTCGCTCACATCCTAGCCACCACTGTCAAACCCCCGAGCCATTGACAATATCACTCCATGAATTGTTTCGGCTGTTCTTGGCAGGCTAGCAAATTGTGTAACTGTTACTATGAGTACCCTTTCTTTAAACATAGTTGTTTACTTAAGTCAGTCCTTGTAACTGGAGTCCAGTAATTGATGT